>CM076580.1:629962205-630228000 GCA_034641835.2 Pinus albicaulis | reverse complement strand
TTCCACTCCGCTCCCATATTCATATCCTAACCACTCATCCATGCCACCTCCACCTCCACCACCAGATGCTAATATGGCTGCTTCCATGAAGTTACCTAATTTGAGTGGTATTGGGAACGAAGACGTGAACCAATTCTAGTTCGTTATAGACATTATATAGACAACACAATAGATCAATAATGATAATGTTAAGAAAGCACAGTTGGCTACTGCATTTCAAGGATGCACGCTGGATTGGTACATAAGTATGAAGTGACGAACCCCAATGCAAAAATTGATAATCTGAAGGCCGTATGGAAGGAACAATTCAAAAATCCGAAATCATATGCTCAATATGTGACTAAGTTAAAGGAAATCCACCAAGAAGTTAATGAATCCGTATGGGAGGAAGATCAATGGTTGAAGCGCACCATCAGAGATGGAGGATTTACTAATTATGACACACAACACAAAGAATGGTTCATTGCCATGCTACTACCGCATCTGCACCAGTCTTTACATCAACAAAAGATTGTGATGTAGGCTGAAGTTGTGGAGATTGAAATGAAGTTAAAAGCCTCACCTATACCAATTGTGTAGGTGGGGGCTTAGCAGATTCAAAACGAACTAGATACACTACACTTAGAGATACAAAGCTTGCACCAAGAGAAAGGGAAGGACGTATGCGCATGTGTATGGTGTATACGTTGTAAAGTTGAAGGGCATCATAAATATTAGTGTCATGTATACAATGAATATATAACAGCCAGAGGACCAAGTCCAATTAAGAGCACAACAGGACCAAGTGGCACCCCCACATTATGATGCACAATTTTTCAAGTAACTGGTCTTGACATGACATACTTTTTCCCTAGGATTGGTAAATATGTCCCAGATCTTAAGCAACCATTCTGAAATTTTTTTTGATCTATGGGACATGATGATTAGAACTATCACAACTTCAATTTGATGATTGACCGAGATGGCTTATATAAGACGCAGGCAGAAAGACAAGAACCAAGGTAACCTGCATCTCCATATGGACATGAAAAATTCCAAGGCAGAGGCCAAGGAAGAGGAGGAGAAGCTGGCCGAGGAAGAGTCCAATTCATTTTCTATCACTGTGGAGTTGATGGTCATTATGCGCGTGAATGTCCAAACCCAAAACAATAGTCTTGTAGGTATTGTAGACAAATTTCATCATGTTATTGAATATTTCCTTGTATTAATTGCAAGAATGTAGGAAAAGAAATTGCAAACTCCCACTCAAAATATTCAGATGGTAAGAGCTGAGCTGCGTGAAGAAGAACCTAGTGTGAATATTATTACTAGGAGTGGTGTAGCAACTGGTGAAGACAAAGGAAAAAATCTTGATAGTAATCTCCGGATCCAAAAGGCACCTGAAAAGAAAAAAAGATTCAACTTCTAGAGGGAACAAGAGACCTTTGTAGAAGCGAAGAACGATTTTGTAGAGACGGGCATATCAACATCTAAAGCATGAAGCAAGCCTATGGGTGTGGTTGAAGGAGATAACGAACGAAATCCCTTCCTGCAGGCTTGTATTAAATTATTGCGCAATAAGAAGGAAGTAGATAACCTCCAAGCATTAATAGACAACTGCGTAGAGAAAGAACAACCCATGATGGAGCAGAAGGTTGTCAATAATATTTATAAGAATAAAAGAAGAACTAGACAGGAAATGCGCTTGAATTCTCAAATAGGTGCATACGAAAGGGATCAGGATATCTTGGATTTAGGGTCTAATGAGAACGTCTTATCAAATCATAATTGGTAGCAAATGGGAGAAACTAAGTTGGAGTGGGCCACTATTTAGGTGCACGTGGAAAATCAACAAAATATTAGCCCATTAGGAAGACTCCTGCAGGTAGTAGTAGATATTGAAGGAGTTTAGATGCTCGCATACTTTGAAGTTATCCAGATTTTTGATGATACTCACCCATATCCTGTGATTTTGGGTCTGGATTGGGCTATCAATATGGATGGTCTCATTAACCTCAAGTGCAAAAGTATGGTTTTTGAAAGTAATGGAAACATGGTTGTGGTCCCTCTGGACCCTGCAAAAGGAGAAAGATATACTGAAATGGTGCGCGTAGACGATGATGATGACCATATTTATAAGTTAACAACGTAGAATGAAGACTGGATCAACCTAACATCAAGTGGTTGGCTTAATTGGGAGAAGGATATTTCATGCTTTTCAAATTCATATGAGGAGATGGAAAATTGGCAGAACCATTTGCACGAAGTATCTACACTGTGCTGCAATCTGTTGAGATTGCAACAAGATGATGAGCTTAGTGGAAAGGAGTCGCCTTCACTAAGTGGGCCCGCAGGATATTTTTGGCGCAAAGTCTATTTTTAGACTATGTCTATTTTTAGACATGTGGATCATGATTCTATGAGTTGCAGGATGCTATTTGTGAAGGGTTGGTCAAGTTGGAAAAATAGATGGACTTCTATTTTTAGACATATTGGGCGGAATCTATTTTTAGATTGCCAGTCTAAAAATAGATATGTCAAATATTATTAGCTCTTAATAATATTTAGACTCTAAACATTATATCATTCTCTTGGAGCACTTCAGTTTGATGCCTAGAAGTGGCACATGCAGCTGACAGAAGGAATTACGCTATTCCTAAAGGTTATGTGGAGCTATTGCATGTTGAATTCAGTTAGAACTCATGTGATAGAGTTTGGTGGAGTTGATTGAGGAAGTTAGTGGAGTTGTATTCGGTTTAAGTAATCTAAACATAGTTGAGCTATTTGTATTTAGTATAACTAATTGATACAATTAGTGAGAGTGGTGTGAATTAATTATTAATTAATTCACTAATTATATACTCATTAATCAACTAAAGAATGCATCAGTTAACTTCAGTGCATGGACAGTTTCAGTGGAGACCAGTGCAGGAATAGGTGAAAGAGTAGGTTAACTATCAGTTGTGACTATACAGTTGCTATTTGCAACACACAAATAGGTGGAGTAGCCCATGAGGATTGCGCAGTTCAAGCCAGGTGGTTTATCTATTTAATGAAGCCATCCCATAGAAAAAAAAACACAATAGAGGCTGGCTATCAAGTGGCTAAGGGTTGGAGCATGAGCTTTGCTAGATCTAGCTTGATAGTGTGTAGCAATTGAGGGTGTGCATGAGAGCTTGCGAGGAGCTTTTTTACTATGATTGTTACATGATATCCATGAAATATAATATATAGATAGTTTGGGTTTTTAGCTTTAAGCTTTCCCATTAAATACTGTGTTCATATGTGTGATTGTATGTGGTTTTAATGTATGCATGCAATTGATTTTATTTCCGCATGTGATGATCAATGGTAGAAGAGATTCTGTATTATGCATAAAGCTAAAATAGTGTGTGATCAGAAGAATATCGGTGAATAATATATTAGTTATTAAAATTTCTACATGGTATCAGAGCGTTATTGATCATTAGAGCAATTGCAAAACATTGAAGTGGTTGAGTTTTGTGTTGGTGGAATTCGAATTTGCAACAGTGTTTTCTTGGTGTCGAAGTTGAGATGTCTTTCAACGGATTGCGATTGGAGTATACCCTTGAGGGTAGCTCGAATTATATTGCATGGAAGGACAGGATGGAGGCGGTGCTAGACGACAATGGGTTGAAGGAGTTCATAGATGCTGAAGTCCCAAAGCCTACTTCTAGTGATGTTGCCGTACTTGACGCATAGAAAAAGAAGACAAAAAAGTGTCGAAGGATTCTGTTGGAGGGTGTGAAGGATCACATAGTATCCAGCCTTCATGGTAAGGCTTCTCCATTCTTGATCTGGAAAGCCTTGACATATTTATTCCAAATCAAGAGTGATCAAAGGAAGTTAGCACTCAAGGACAAACTCAGAAACATAAAGATGGAGAAAGGAGACAGTATGCCCAAGTACCTCACGAAGTTCATCCAATGTAGGGATGAGCTGGGAAGTGTGGGGGTTACTTTTGATGATGAGGAGTTGGTGAGCTTACCTCTCCTTGGGCTTCCAAAGAGTTGTAATTCCTATCAGGACTCTGTCAATGGTCAAGAGAAATTGCCAGGATGGGAGCGACTTTGGTCGGATCTTGTGCAAGAGGAGATAAGGCGGAGTACCAGGGACAGATCTTCATCAAAGGAATATGATGAAGAGAATTGCGCTTTAGTTGCCAAAGAAAATAAGGGGAAGAGCAAGAAAGCTTCTCAATCTGGTGTGAAAGGAAAGAAATGCAGTGCGTCAGTGGGGAAGTGCTTTCCCTTTATCCTGCTACGGACATTAAAGCACTGTTATCCTGAAGAAGAAAAATAAGCGAGCTGCTGGATTTGCAGCTGGAGAGGCCTTAGCCTCACAGTTTGAGCTAGATTTTTTTCTTATCGCATGCCTGGTCTCAAGTGTGATGCGTTCATTGTGTTTCTTGGACAGTGGTGCGTATTTTCACATGACAGGAGATCGAGATTTGTTTACTGATCTGGATGAGAAAGATCTTGGAGTGCACATCGAGATGGGCGATGATGGTAGATACAGTGCGACCGGTATCGGTACCATTTCCTTTGAGAGGGAGTCTGGTAAACCCTTCGTATTGAAGGAAGTGATGCATGTTCCAGGATTGAAGAAGAATCTTATCTTTGTGGGGATTTTAGAAGACAAGGGATATGATGTTGTCTTTAGCGAGGGAAAGGCTTTCCTACGCAGTAAGGCAACTGGTGAGACCCGGAGGATAGGGGTTCAAGTTCAAAACCTTTATCAATTGCAGGTAGATGGCTACGCAGCAATGGCAGGCAAGGCAGAAGGAGTGGTGAGCCGGGATGATGGCGAGTTGTGGCACCGGAGATTGGGCCACCTTCACCATGGAGCTTTGAAGATACTGCAGTAGATTTCTATTGGGCTTCCTAAAGGCACTCTTGCGCAGTCAGATCAGTGCAAGGGGTGTACCTTGGGAAAATTTGTGAAAGCCACCTTTCACGAGAAGGATAGTCGCGCCACGACGATCCTTGAGAGAATTCACACAGACGTGTGTGGACCTTTCTCGGTAGCTTCGACAGCAAAGCACAGGTACTATGTGATCTTTGTTGATGATTATTCTCGGAAGTGCTGGATCTTCTTCATGCAGAAGAAGAGCGAGACATACTCAAAGTTCTGTGAGTTCAAGGCACTGGTCGAGAAAGAATCGGGGAAGCAGGTGAAGGCTCTTAGGAGCGACAATGGTAGTGAATTCATCTCTGGCGAATTCAAGGACTTTTGCAGCGCAGAAGGAATTCGAAGAGAGCTCATAGCACCTCATAACCCACAGCAGAACGGGGTTGCTGAGCGGAAGAACAGAACGATCGTGGGTGCTGCACGGGCGATGTTGCATGATCGGGGCCTACCCATTCACTTGTGGGCGGAGGCATGCAATACTACAGTATATTTGCAGAACCATTGTCCTCACAGAATAATTGGCATGAGTACACCCGAGGAGGCGTTTTCTGGTAAGAAGCCTGATATTTCCCATTTGAGGATTTTTGGTTCACCTGTTTACATTCATGTGACGAAGGATGCCAGGAAGAAGCTGGAGCCAACCACAGAGGTTGGGATATTTGTGGGGTACACTAATACGCCCCACAACTATCATGTGTATTTTCCAGACAATCGCAAGACTGTTGTGCGACGGGATATCAAATTTCAGGAGGAGAAAGCCATGAAGTGTTCGCTTGAGAGGGAGCCACACTTGCATGCAGATGAGGAGCTATTAGTTCCTAAGGATGAGTCTCAGGATGTGGATCAGCCACAAGATGAGGTTCATGGAGTGGAAGAGACCACTCATGCAGCGCCAACCATCAGAGGGCAGAAGCGCACTACAGAAGCTGAGCGACTGGCTCAAGATGTAGAGAAGGTTGTAGGAGCACCTACATCACAGCGCAGACAGAGACAGTCACCTGACCAGTATACTGGATACATGGCTCTTGTGAGCAAGTGTATCGTGACAGAGCCATCCTCTTTCGAGGAAGCTGTGGAGGACCCCACATGGGTAGATGCCATGGTGGAAGAGTATGATTCGATTGTCAGAAACAGTGCATGGGAGATTGTCCCGAGGCTGGAGGGGAAATCAGTGGTGGGTTCAAGATGGATCTACAAAGTGAAGCAGGTAGCTGACGGGAGTATGGAGAAGTACAAGGCAAGATGTTTTGCCCAAGGCTTTTCATAGATTGAGGGGATCGATTATGAGGAGACCTTTGCACCTATCGCAAGGTATTCTTCCATACGGACGATTCTTGCTCTCTCAGCGCAGATGGGGTGGCACATTCATCAAATGGATGTGAAGACTGCGTTCCTCAACGGAGTCATTGAGGAGGAGGTGTACATAGAGCAGCCCGAAGGTTTCAAGATCTTCAGCAGTGAGTCGCATGTGTGCAGGCTCAAGAGAGTGCTGTATGGGTTGAAACAAGCACCTCATGCTTGGTACACATGGATAGACAGTTATTTCACTGGGCTTGGATTCTCCAAGAGTGAGGCGGATCCTAAAATATACCAGATTGTGGTGGAGGGTAAGTTGCTGATCATTGTACTTTATGTAGATGATTTGATTTTGACAGGTGATGAGCTATTGATACACTCATGCAAGGATGATCTTGCAAAGGAGTTTGAGATGAAGGACTTGGGCCTCCTTCATTATTTTCTGGGATTGGAAATTTGGCAGCGCAGTGGTGGACTGTTTGTTTCTCAGGGTAAGTATGCCCGGGAGATACTGGAGAAGTTCAACATGCATGGCTGCAAGCCTGTTGATACTCCTCTTCCTGGTGGTTGGAGGAAGGAGGATGCTAATTCAGCAGAGGTAGTGGATGCCACTGTTTATCGACAGTTGGTGGGGTCGCTTATGTATCTGGTCAATACACGACCCGATATATGCTATGCAGTTAACCAGCTTTCACAAGCTATGGTTAAGCCTACCAAGCTCTTTTGGAAGGCGGGCAAGCATGTATTGCACTATATTAGAGGCACATCGGGATATAGTTCATGGTACAGACAGGAGGATCAGTTGAGGCGGCATGGCTTCACGGATTGGTATCATCATATCAGAGATTGTGTTCAGCGGAGAATCATGATGCTTTCATATGTTCCCACGGAGGATCAGGATGCCGACATCCTGACGAAGGCGCTCACCAGGAGCAAGTTCGAATTCCACAGAGGCAGGATAGGGGTTGCAGATAATCCATATTTTGCTGAGAGGGAGTGTTGAAAATGCAGCAAGATGATGGAGCTTAGTGAAATGAAGTCGCCTTCACTAAGTGGGCCCGCAGGCTATTTTTGGTGCAAAGTCTATTTTTAGACTATGTCTATTTTTAGACATGTGGATCATGATTCTATGAGTTGCAGGATGCTATTTGTGGAGGGTTGGTAAAGTTGGAAAAATAGATGGACTTCTATTTTTAGACATATTGGGCGGAATCTATTTTTAGATTGCCAGTCTAAAAATAGATATGTCAAATATTATTAGCTCTTAAAAATATTTAGACTCTAAACATTATCTTATTCTCTTGGAGCACTTCAGTTAAGTGCACAGATGTGGCACAGGAGCTGACAGAAGGAATTACGCTATTCCTAAGGGTTATGTGGAGCTATTGCATGGATACTTCAGTTAGAACTCATGTGACAGAGTTTGGTGGAGTTGATTGAGGAAGTTAGTGGAGTTGTATTCGGTTTAACTAATCTAAACATAGTTGAGCTATTTGTATTCAGTTTAACTAATTGATACAATTAGTGAGAGTGGTGTGAATTAATTATTAATTAATTCACTAATTATAAACTCATTAATCAACTAAAGAATGCATCATTTAACTTCAGTGCATGGACAGTTTCAGTGGAGACCAGTGCAGAAATAGGTGAAAGAGCATGTTAACTATCAGTTGTGACTATACTGTTGCTATTTGCAACACACAGATAGGTGGAGTAGCCCATGAGGATTGCGCAGTTCAAGCCAGGTGGTTTATCTATTTAATGAAGCTATCCCATAGCATTAATTACGCAATAGAGGCTGGCTATCAAGTGGCAAAAGATTGGAGCATGTGTTTTGCTAGATCTAGCTTGATAGTGTGTAGCAAATGAGGGTGTGCATGAGAGCTTGTGAGGAGATTTTGTACTATGATTGTTACATGATCTCCATGACATATACGATAATGTGATAGTTGGGGTTTTTAGCTAGTTTTCCATTAAATACCGTGTTCATATGTGTGATTGCTCAGGGTTTTAATGTATGCATGCAATTGATTTTATTTTCGCATGTGATGATCAATGGTAGAAGAGATTCTGTATTATGCATGAAGCTAAAATAGTGTGTGATCAGGAGAATCTCAGTGAATAATATATCATTTATTCAAATTTCTACACAATCTAGTGACAAAGTCACTACGGTGCATATCCTCAGAGGTACAATATTTTCCTTATTACGATGGCATGAGTAATGTTAATATGTTTTTAGAAGAACTTGAAAAAACTGTTCTAGAAGCACAATGGTTCCATGCACTTGATATAGCTCTACGCTGGACCTGAACGCGCTGGTCGAAGACACAAAAAGGAAACTTTGCTAACTGGAAAGACTGCACCTACATGATGTGTCTACGATTTGAGCATCCAAATATAAGCATAGGAGAGACCTATTCCAAAGAAGGAAATCCATGCAAAAATTTTTCTAAATGGAATGAAGCATGGGGTGAAGAGCTGAAGCAAAAATGGGTGCATATATTCATCCACACTTTGGGGAAGGTGCCTATGGAAAGGTACCTAAAAACTGAGCTGTGACAAGGAACTACTGAATGGACTCCGCTAAGAGAAACTTTTTTCCTGACCTTTAGTTTTGAAAGTGGGTTAAAATTCCTTGATGAGGCATTGCAAGATATTAAAAAAGTCATATTTTGACACCACAAATTCGTCGGTTGAACATGCTTTGCTAGCAGGGGACGTGCAGATGAGGGACATCATTGACTGTAAAAAAATTTCAATCGAAGATAACGAAGAAGACATAAGGAACATTACTATGCCTGAGTCTGAAGGATAGCACATAGTTGTTAGACCTATAGTTGAGTTACCCAATGTAAATAAGCCTTTGAAGATTAGGCAAGTCAATATTGGCTTAGAGGAATAACCAAAATTAACAATTATAGGGGACTACTGGGACGATGATACGATGGGAAAGGTCGCCGAGCTATTAACTGAATATCAAGAATTGTTTCCTAGGAAAATTTCTAAATTTAATGGGATTGTAGTATACCTCGGGGTAATGAAGATCACCTTGAAACCAAATGCGTGGCCCATGAAGCAGTACTCATATAGGTTGAATCCCAAATACAAGAAAAATGTCAAAGAGGAGTTGGAGAAAATGGTAGGGATCATTGAACCAGTAGAAGAGTCAGATTGGGTAAGCCCTATAGTGGTTCAAGATAATAAGACCAAGGGAGAAATAAGGATTTTTGTATATGTGCGCAAATTAAATGATGCTTGCATGCATGACCCATTCCCAACTCCATTTTCTGATGAAATATTGGACAATGTTGGTGGGCAGGAGGCCTACTTATTCACTGATGGATTCTATGGATACCATCAGATAAGGATCATGCCACAAGATAGAAGCAAAACAACCTTTGTGATAGAGTGGGGATCCTTTTAATACACAGTCATTCCATTTGGTCTGAAGAATGCACCAACTATCTTCTCACACACAGTAGTAGATGTGTTCAAGGAATAAATCCATAAAATCTTAGAAGTATAATTTGATGACTAGACTAAATTTGGATTATTAAAGGAGCATGTGTAGAGCCTGTACCTGATGCTGGATACTTGTCAGAAGTATTAGATCTTTCTCAACCTGAAGAAGTGTATATTTTGCATCCCTTTTAGGATCTTTCTTGGTCAGATTGTTTTCCAGCAACAATTGATGGTGGATCCAACAAATATTGTTGTTATTGTTAACCTAGACATTCCCGCAAGTGTAAAACAATTGCGCTCAATTTTTGGGCACAAAGGATATTACAAGAAGTTTATTCAATGTTATGCACTGATCATTGCGCCAATGGAGAAGTTGATAAAGAAGGATGCCTCATTTTTCTGGGATGATGATTACGAGAAGAGATTTGAATTTATTAAAAAGATGATGGTCACTATGCCCATATTAGTTTTTACAGTCTGGACAAAGGAATTATATGTACATGTCGATGCATCCTTCATCACGTTAGGAGATATATTAGCGCAACCCAGAGCCATGGATATTGACCACCCTATTGCATTTGTGAGTAGGAAGTTGTCAAGTGCGGATATCAACTACTCGACCATAGAGAGGAAAGGATTAGCTATGGTCTACGCGCTACATAAATTCTACCACTATCTATTGGGATGTCATTTTAAGATGTTTACTAATCACTGTGCTTTGAAGTACGTAGTCAAAAATCCTCTGTTGGGGGGAAGATCTAAAAATCACTGTTATTATTTTAGGAGTATGAATTTGAAGTAATTGTGAAACAAGGGACACTGAACATTAGGCTAGCCCATCTGTCACACATTGAAAATGGAGAAGAGCCCACTAACTTGGAAGAAGGATTACTTGACACACAACTATTTTCCTTTAAGGTAGTAGATGATCAATTCACTGATATTATTCATTTTATGACCACTAGAAGTGTGCCCACAGAGTATACAGTGAAACAAAAGAAATATATTTTCACGCGTGAAACTAATTTTACCTTGATTTATAGCCAACTATACAAAATGGGGGCGAATGAAATATTGAGGAGATATGTGTTGGAATTTGAAAGATAGGATATATTAGTAGAAGCTCATGGATGGATTGCAAGCGGTCATTATGAAGGAAAAGCAACCACGAAGAAGATCTTACGGGTTGGTTTGTGGTGGCATACCGTGAAAAATGATGCACCCGCATATTTCCACGCGTGTGACGTATGTCAGCGGACAGGGAGACCGCCGCGCAAATATGAAATGCCCCTACACCTACAAATCAATTTTCAAGATTTTGAAAAATAGGCCATTGACTGCATTGGCCCCATTAACCCTCCAGGAATGAAGATAGGTGTGTGCTATATATTCACTGCGATGGACTATTTGACTCGATGGTCCGAGGTTGCGCCTGTAAAGGACTATAACGCAGAGATAGCTATGCACTTCATTTTTGAAAATATCTTAACATGGTTTAGGTGTCCTAATATCTTGATGAGTGACCAAGGAACCCACTTTGTGAATGAAAAAATTCAAGCTTTTACCAAAGAATTCAAGATATACCATGAGAAGATTACACTGTATCACCCTCAGGGAAATGGTGCGGTGGAAGCTTTTAATAATATATTGGAGAATGCGCTCACTAATATTTTCAATGCTAACCGAAATGATTGGGATGTGTGCATACCTTTAGTTCTATGGGAATACAGGACCACATGCAAGAAGTTGATAGGGAAGACACCTTTCAAAATGGTGTATGGGAAGGAATCTGTTATGCCAATGGATTATATTGTCCCAAGTTTGTGCATTGCAGCAATCACTAACATGGATGAGCAATATATTATGGAATAACGATTGTCACAGCTGGTCACGGTGGAAGAGGACCGATTCAATCAGGTTTCTATTAGCAGGTGCAAAAGGCGCGCAAAAAGGATTTGTATGAAATGCACATTAGATAGAAGATATTTCAAGAAGATGATTTGGTTTTTTTATATGAAACCAAGTTTATGCACCTCACAGGGAAGGTAAAATTGTGTTTGCTCAGACCCTATGTGGTTAAGGAGATCACAGAGGGAGGTGCGGTATGTTTCGCCACTTTAGGAGGTGACGACCTTCTCGGGTATGTAGATGGAAGTAAGAAGAAATCATTCATGGATATCCATATCCCTATGTGTACCAAATGAATATATGGCCGAAGGATTTTCTTAGCACCCCAGACAGTTGTGAGAGGGTGCATTACCATAAAATAACTTATCAAGTGTTGGAGAAGTTGGTATGTGCAACAAGGATGATAGATGCACATACAAGTGAGATAGTCATGCAGACGTTGTGCTAAGATGGTGACCAAGCCATAGAAGTGCCAAAATATACCTGTTGGAACAATTAATCTAGACAAGAAAACATTATTACTGTTTGGAGGAGCAGCTAAACTGCATTTAATGATGAGATTATGACAGATTTGGAGTCATTTTAGCATTTATGTAGCTACACTAATGAAAATAGACCGTTTAAGATGCGCCAATGCTATAAATATGATAGGAATGGTCTCATTAGTTCCCTTTTCTTTCCAAGTGATTTATTCTCATTGTGGTCTATGGGTTATCTCTTATTTATGGAATCAACCTGCTTTTCTATGAGGACTAGGACCTGGCCGACCAGGAGAATTTTCCAGAGCTCGCACCCACAATGTACTTCGAAGCAGTCACCTATGATGATGGGGTGATCAAGGTCGAGCTAAAGCCCTGGGTTTTGGGTCTCTAGAAGTTAGGTCTATTGAATTTACTGAGCGTACCACACTTCAAACACAATGCGGTCAATGATATTTGTGTGCACTAGCTTCTCACACTAGTGCATGATGACTATTTGTGGCTCAGAGAGCACATTCCAATTGATGTCGATCTAATACATCATATCACCAAATTTCCCAATCAGGGGGCAGACCCTGTGGTTTCCTTTGGAGGAAAGGGACAAGAGAATAAATTTGCAGACAAATTCAAGAAAGACTATAAGGTATCGCACAAGACTCTGGGATTCCTAGTCAGGGAAATCAGTGACCCCACAACACAATTTGGAATGATAATCCTTGCCTACAAGATGGTGAGGAAGTGTCAACGAAAGGAAACCCCAGCCGACGTAATTTATTTAGCTGGGCAGTGAGAAAAGGGAGTACAATATAACTGGGCTCAATACCTATGCACATAGTTCCTGGAGAATGTGTGCGAGGCGCAGGAGGAGGGGAAAACAATCTTCTATGCTTGGTTGCTACTTTTGATTGCACTAATTGGTTGGAGGATTGTAGATGAGGCCTAGTTCCTAGACATCAGGCCAGATCTATGTGAAGCTGCGTGCTATGCAACAATTTGGAACTCCAAGGTTCCTTCTCGAATCATAGAGAAAAAACTTTTCTGGGTATTGTTTGATCCAGAGGTATTTTAGGGAGTGCAGTCCAAGCCGCACTTATGACTGACGTTGTATGAGCAATACAAAAATATTGTGGATTTTAAATCCACTTTCCATAATATTCACATGCATGAAATGGATGTTGAGGGTGTTTGGAACAAGTTACCTTACATGGTCACGGAGGATGACCTTGCACGCGTGACGAAAAATTGGTTTGCATTATGGTTAGAAACGTGAAACACTAGCAGTGAATCCTCTTTAGTTCCTATCAAAACTTTGACAAAGCTGTGCAAGACAAAGGATAAGAATCAACAAAAGGATATAGGTAAGGATACATAGAAATATCACTAGGAGAAGTATGCAGAAAAATAAGTGGAGGCTACCACATTGGGGGAAACCATCAACCTAGAGACGAAGGCCAAAGAAGATGACAATGCCAGGGTACACCACGTAGAAAAATTCACTCAAAGGCACTAAGAGAGGCTCTCAGACCTACCACCCTATAGAATAATAAAACAATAATGGACTCTTGTACTAGGGAAAATGGTCTAGTTTAGAATGATATAGAATGATGTAGAAGAATAAGACACACAAGACCATAGCCCCAACTATGACACAACCACCTAATGATGATCCTAGACCTCCCAACACTGCCTCTTAAACTCTTGGTAGATAGACACTTGTACAATTTTAACAATGATGTTTTTACAATGACTCAGTACAATGATACCTTTACAATGACTGTATGCAATGCTTCCCTCGTGAAGACTTCATGAGGTGAAATTCTCGCTACTGTTCTACACCTAGATTGTTTCTCTTGTCATGCTACCCTTTCTCACTCTTCAGAACATTATATCATGCATTGATTCTTATCTTGATGAATATATAATACCTGCAAAAAGTATTCAAGGAAATAACCATGACATGATAATATAAAAACTTACCTCATCCTGTACAGCATATGTCAGTGCTAAACAAAAAAAAGGAAGTTAGAATACAAATAACCTAATTCGATTAAGATATGAACATGCATATACATAATATACTTACCTGTAGCTTACCTTTGTTGCACCTTTGTAGCCCCTGGTGCTACTTGGGTTGACATCAATGACAACCATTGATCAACAATCTCCCCCTTTGCCATTGATGGCAACACAATTACTCCCCCTGTGATCATGACACCTCTTCCTACAACATTCTCTCCCCCTTTGACATCAATGGAAAAGGGTAACTCCCCCTGACACACAACCATCTTGTAGACCTGTACACACTTCTGCTCCCCCTGACACACAACCATCCTGTAGACCTGTACACACTTCTGCTCCCCCTGACACACAACCATCATGTGGACCTGTACACACATCTACTCCCCCTTTATATTCTGAATAAGGAAAATCTAATGAGAACTTGGGAGAATCCCAAGCTTCTAGAGAAGATATTCAAATGCTTCACGAGGTAAAGGTTTAGTTAATATACAATGATTTGTTCTTTTATACCAACATAGTCAAGTTTGATATTCTTTTCAATGACTTTTTCTCTAACAAAATGATATTTGATTGGAATGTTTTTTGTTTTTGAATTCCTGACAGGATTCTTGGAGATGCTGATGGCATTGGTGCTGTCACAGAATATAGGAATAGGCTCACTAAATTGTACTTGAATATCTTGCAGCAAAGTTTGTTTCATCCAAATGACTTGAGTACAACATGTTGCCGCTGCAATGTATTCTGCTTTTGTTGTAGACAACGAGATTGAGGTTTGCTTTTTGCTTAACCATGATACGAGACAACCACCTAGATAAAATGCTTCTCCACTAGTACTCTTACGATCATCAATGATTCCTGCCCAATCTGCATCTGTGAAGGTTTTAATAATGAGATTGTTACCCTTGGGATACCACAAGCCATATTCTTCTGTGCCCTTTAGATATCGAAGATTTTTTTTGACGTTAATAATATGTGATTATTTTGGTGCTACTTGGAATCTTGCTACTTGTCCAACTGCTTGCATAACATTTGGCTGGGAGGCTGTTACATATAAAAGACTAAAATTCATAGATTTGTAAAACCTATGATCCACATTCTTAGATGAGTCATCTATGCTTAATTTTCAACTTGTTACCATCGTAGTAAGGACGGGTTTGCAATCTTCCATTTTGAATTTCTTGAGCATTTCCTTGATGTACTTGGCTTGACATATAAACATTCCTTTCTCTTGCTGAGATATTTGAAGCCCTAAGAATTATGTCAGCTCACCAAGTAAAGACATCTTGAACTCACTACATATTTGTAGAAAATTTCTTACTTAGTCGATCATCATTTCTACCAAATATTATATCATCCACATATACCTCAACGATTGTTAAATTATCTTTATCTATTTGTACATAAATATTGCTATCAAAATTACCTTTATTGAACCCTTGTTGATGTATATATCCATTAATATGAGAATACCATGCTCTGGGAGCCTGCTTGAGACCATATAGAGCCTTCTTTAACCTGCAAACATAGTCTTCTTTTTCTGATAGGAGAAAACCTTCAAGTTGTTTGATGTAAAATTATTCTTCTAATTAGCCTGTTGGGGTTCCCATGTTTTGGCCAGATTGGCAAGACCAAAAGATGAGACAACATCAAACCACTTTCAGACCTCAAGATCTAGCCCTCCTAGGTCTAGAGAGGGATCTCTCTATGATATATCAAAGGTATATGACTTCGAAGCTCAAGGTTTAAGATGTTAGGCTAGTTATAGGCACAGGGTTTGTTTGTTTGATTGTTTGTTTGGTTGCTGGTTATCAGGAAGGAAGGGTTCAATGTCAGAAAAGGATGAGTAAAGAAGGATAAGGCAGAGGTGAAATGATCCAGGAAATATTCAAAACCATTGGGCAATGGAGTCAGGAAAGGATTTTCTTACTATCCAATGCGCAAGCTTTCAATTGGGATAGTCATCTAAAACATTGGATCTTAAAGATGATTGTGTGATATGGAAAGGTAGGAGAGGAGGAGAAAACACAAATTTCAGAGCACAAAGTTAAAGACCAGCTGGTCGCACAAGGATCCTAGTGGACAGGGCTAACTCTAATCCCCAGTGTTCCCAAATCTTCCAACTAAATCCATAACAAGAAACATCTAAGAATAGATACATTTAATTCATACATCAGAGTGCAGGCAATAACATCCACTACACTGGTTAAATTAACTGAAATTGATTCTTAGATAACACATTTAGAATAAAAACATCAATGGCAAGGAGAGCAGAAACATAGGGTACCTAACAAGGGTAAATCCTATGCCAATATTCTAATGCAAGCCAGTAGAAATGAAATGAAATGAATATAAACACAGAGATAGGAAAACATCACCGCTGCTTTAGATCAGGATCCAAAGAAATTTTCTTGTCATATTAAACAACAATACCAGTCAAGTACAACATTGCCAATAGATGAATACTCAGTCTGAAATCATATTCCTCAGCCTATCTTACAACTTTACACAGAGACTGTGTCTCAAAGAAAATTCTTGCAATTCTCTGATAACTGATCAACAACCTTTACAATGTTTCTTCATGAAATTTTATAGTAGAAAGATGGGCTGAGGAGGTAGGTGAACACTAAATGCAGCATTAAAACTTCAGTAAAGAAAGAGGGCCGAAGCCCATTCTGTTTAAATTTTGAGCTTTCAATTCTGGCACTCTGTGGATGAAAGAGTGGTCCTCATCAAACTTCTATTTACTCCAGGTATGTCTCTGACATACTTTGGTTGCAGTACTCTGTGGTACTATTGGTGAATAAACAAAAGATAAATGAATGATGGAGAAGTCTGCCGTATTTATGAAACAAATGCTATGGTAGCTTCGGACTGTTGTTAGGGTGGAAATTTCTTCAGGAGCACGGTGTAGAATAAAAACTGCATGGGCGCTTTGTCCTTTATGGAGGAAAAACATTCTGCTGCTGTAGAAACCATGATATGCATTGATTTCTGCGTTCTGTACCTTCTGCGTGATCCCTGGGTCTTCAATCTGGTACTTTGCCTCTAAATCTTTGAACCTAAGGCTTATATATCTTCATTTGCATGTGTTAAGCTCTCCGCCGCTTAATTTAAATCTCTGACTGTGAAATCCGTGTGTTAATGGCACCGAGACATTTTCACAGAGCAATACCCTAGTATTTTAATGCAAGTCCTACCGTAGGACCTCCTCGGGATTTCTTCATGATTTCTGCCTCTGCACACGGTCTTTTCCTATGTTTTATGTCATTGTGACAGTGGGTGAAAATCATGGCGGCTTTCACCACCTCAAAACCCTGCAAAACAGAAAACTTGTTATGAAATCCATGAATAGGGGTAATGGATGCAGTGGGGATGATGAAAATGGTCGTGCGGCTGGTGAAATGGCGGAACAATGCAAAGGAATGATGGAGGGAAGCCTTGGTGAATGTTGGCGAAAAACAGTGGAAGGTGTCGAGGCAAACGTTTAACGTAAAAACATTAAAATTTAATCTTTGAATGGATTATAAAGGGGACGAGCGAGAAAAACGATGAAGATACGTGGACGGATGATGTGGTGGGCCCGGGTCAACGACGGAGGTGTGATTGAATCTGGACCGTCCGATCTCGACGAAGATCAACGGTGAAAAATGCATCGGAGGGCGATGGACAATGGGCCAGGGGTACGGTGGCTATGGGCTATCACGTGCATAGGTTCATGGATCGATCACCATTGGATAGAGGGCTCTGGATCGGACGGCTGATATGCATATCGCTGCGTGTCCAGGGATTAACTTTAATGCATGATGGGAGGGTGGTTTTCCAGCCGTACCAGTGCCACGCGTCGGAAGCTATATGGAATCGCTCCGTGATCAGAAAATACCGCCCCTCGCCCGAAGGCGGTGCGATAGAAACCAGGTGGTTTTGAAATAGTGCACTGCGGGGACCACCGAGACGGGGGATTACGGACCGTTGATCGCAATTTAAATGAACAATGGATCTTCGATCGGGCGGTGAACGAGAAGAATGACAGAGGCTGTGGGGGGGGCGACGATCGCTATCCATACTGTGAAGATCAATAGCTATAAACACGCCCGATGAAAAAATGCGAAAAGCACCTTCGGGGCTAGCGCTGGGTTTTGTGGGGGGAAATGTACATGGGACTAGATCGAAAGGGGCTGAGGCTCAATTACATAGAAAACATGATTTTTGGCCCATTTCAACGAAATTAAAAGCCAAAATGGGTAACGAGAGGGGGATGAAGGGGAATTAAACCAAACAAAGTGTATTTGGAAGGTTTAAAGGGGATTTTAGGATGGTTTTGGAGGACGAGGGGAGGGATTTGGGGGTACAAAAAAAAAAGGGAATTTTGACAAAGGGAAGAAGGGATGAAATGGACAATTCTGCAGGGATACGAGTGCAAATTAAAGCCTTTGGGAGCACCATTCTTCACAATAAAGAGGCTTTATAATGGGAACAATAGAGGGGATTTCATTAAAAGGCAAAGGCACAAGAGACTTCAAGGATGATGTGTCTTCAGGGGAGATGCATTCCTTGAAGGCTCAAAAACAATTTAGCCCCCTACTTTGTTTTGTCAAAAATTTATAGGGGGGCTAACATAGCCATTCAGAAATGCTGACTTAACATACATTTGGTAGACTTTTTTTTTTCTTGAACATGCATAGGCGAGAAACATTTGGATGGCTTCCATTCTGGCAACTGGTGCAAAGGTTTCGTCAAAATCAATTCCTTCCACTTGTGCATAGCCTTTGCAAACCAATCTTTCTTTGTTTCTGGTAACATGTCCATCTTCATTCAATTTTTTCCTGAACACCCATTTAGTCCCGATGACATTTTTATATTTTGGTCATGGAACTAATTCATAGGTGTTATTCTTCTCAATTTGATCCAATTATTCATTCATAGCTTCTACCCAATGTTCATTCTAACTAGCTTCCTCAAAAATACTAGGCTCAAAGTTTGTTAGAAAAGCAAAGTGAGCTTCTTGTGAGGAACGGAGCTATCGACCTTCATTTATGTCACCAATGATTTGATTTGATGGATGGTTCTTTTGAATCCATTCTTTTGTTCTCTTTGGAGGAGCTTCTTGTTGTTGTTCCAGTATATCTTGATGATCAATATTTACTTCTTCCTGGTTGATAGTTTTTTGTTCTAGAATTTTCTCTATGTCTTTTTTAGCCTCTGTCTCAAGTTTCAAAGATTCTAGATCCTCGTCATTATTCGTTAGAACACCATCTTCATCAAATGTAGCATTTATGCTCTCCAGTATCTGTTTTCGTCTTAGATTATAACATTTATAGGCCTTTATATTGCATGAGTAACCAACAAAGATACATTCATCAACACGTGATTCAAACTTACCCAAATTTTGATTTTCTATTTTGATATAACATTTGCTTCCGAAGATTCTGAAATATTGTACATTAGCTGGTTTTCCTTTCCATAATTCATATAGGGTCTTGTTCAATTATATCTGAGAAGACATCGGTTGATAATGAAGGCTGCCATATCAATTTCTTGAACCCATAACTTTTCATCCAATTTTGAGTCCTTCAACATTGTTCTACCCATTTCCTGTATGGCTCTGTTCTTTCTTTCAACAACTCCATTTTGCTGAGGTGTTCATGCTGTTGAAAACTGTCTTTTTATTCCATTTTCGTCATATTATTGATGAAATAATTTGGAAGTGAATTCTCTGCCATTATCTGATCTTAGACACTTTATTTTCAAATCAGTTTCATTTTCGACCAACTCCTTGTAGATATTAAAGCACTCAAATGCTTCAAATTTTTTTCTTTAGGAAACTGACAGTTGTCATCCTGGTATAGTCATCTATAATTAACATGAAATATAATTCTCCATCTAAGCCTTTTGTTCCCACAGGACCACATAGATCAGTATGTATCAATTCCAATGGATGTGATGCAAAGTGTTCTTTTGTTTTAAATTGGAATTTTGTCTACTTTCCATGCTGACAGGCCTCACATAGTGTTTTGGAAGGTTTTGAGATTTTCAACATTTCTCGTTTTGATTCAATTTTTATTATCCTGACAAATATTGTCAAATTTTATGTGACCCATTCATTTGTGCCATAACCAACTTTCATCTTCTTTAGCTAGTAGACATGCTTTAGTTGCTTCATCCAAAACATATATGTCATTTGGAGCTCGGCTTGCTGTAGCCACAATTTTACCATACCTGTCTTTCCTGATTTCACATTTTGTGGAGTTGAATAACATTGTGTGTCCTTGATCACACATTTGTCCAACATTGGGCAGATTTTGATTCATTTTTTCAACCAATAGAACATTCTTGGCTAGAACATCTTTGCTTCTGAGAGAGACAATACCTGATCCTATAAAATTTGAAGATACATCATTTCCAAAGGATATGGTTCCATCCTTCTTGTCTTTCAGAGATACGAATTTCTTTCTATCTCCATTCATATGCATTGAACAACTGCTATCAACATACCACCCATCTTTGTTGTTTTGAGCCTTGAGAGCGAGAGCACTATTATTAGTCTTCTTCTTCTTCCATGTTCGTTCGTTCTGTGGCTTCGAATATTCTTCTGGAGGATTTTCAAGTCTGCAGTCTCTGGCTATGTATCCAAAGTTCTGAAATTTGTAACATTTGATATTATTTCTTAAATGTTCAAATCTATTGATGTTTCGTTGAGCCTTGGGAGGTTAATATTTGAAGGATCTCCTAGAATTGTATTGGTTCTTAGGGTACATGTGACATTCTATAGCTTTATGACCAAATTTTACACATGACTAACAATAGCCATGAAAAATATGTTGGTACTTGGATGTAAATCTTCGTCGAGGAATCGTCGTCCAAGGATGTTCTTGTGAATCTTGTCCAATGAATTCTACATGCATGTCAGATCTCATAGGTTCATTGTAATTTGTTGTAAAAGGTCCTATTTCTTCTTCTTTGTAACCGAGGCCAGTTCTGTCATTGTAATATCGCTGATTGTTGATGAGTTCTTCCAATGCCCTTGAGTTGTTGGCATAGTTTTCAACAATTTTTCCCTTCTTCACTTCCTTACGCAGCGAGACTACGTCGGATTATAATGCTTCCCTTCCTTGGTTGCTTTCTTCCAACTTATTTTGAAGTGAATCTTCAATACATTTGTGTTCTTCAACTTCAGTTTTGAGACCTTGAACTTGTTCTTCAAGAGTATTGGGAGGGATCTTCTCAACCTTGAGCTCTTTTATAAGCCTGATTGCCACGTTAGAAAATTATTCTATGGTTAACCCTTCTTCTTCGTTGTTTGATACCTCTTGTTTATTGTGCTTGGCCATAAACAATACTCTCTCATTAGCTTCTTCTTCGTTGTCATTGTCTTCATTGGATGATGAGCTATCTTCTTTAGAGAGAAAGTTCCTTTTGGATACTTTCTTTTTTCTTTGCTTGCTGAATTTCTTAAAGTATTTCTTTCCTTTTGAGTTTCCATCACTTCTATTCGGACATTTTGCTGCGAAATTCCCAACCTCACCACAGCCGAAACATATCAATGAAAGTTTACCTTTGAATTTTCCCTTACCAATTTTTAGTTTTATTGTAAATTAAGCATATTCTTCATCTGAAAGACCTTCTTCGTCATCTCCCTTTTCTTCACACTTGCAAGCGCATGTATTTTCAATTGAAGGTTGTTTGTCCATATTGGTTTTCTTAGATGCAACGAACGCAATTTCTAGATGTGAAGTACCCTCTTCTTCATCAAGTCTCATTTCATATGCTATGAGAATTCCATGTAGTTCCTCTTTGCTGAGTTTGTCTAGATTTGCACTGTATTCTAGGACCGATACCTTTGGGTTGAATATCCCTAGTAACATTCTAAGAATCTTTCATATAATAGTCTTCTCATCAACTGGATCTCCCAATCCTTCTAGAGTGTTTGTTTTTTAATCAACGTATTGGAAGTATGCAACAATGTTGCCATCTTCTTTCATTATGAGTTGCTCAATTTTTTCTCTATATATTTGAAGCTTTTCTTCTTTGACACTTGAATCACTTTCATATATATTCTCAGGCTTGTCCCATAGTTTTTTGGTGATTTTACAACCCAAAACCTTATGATAAGCAGATTTAGTAAGTCCAATGATAATAATATTCTTTTCTTTTGCATCATTTGACAAATTCTTCTTACCGTGTTCATCTGTGGTTGGTGTAAAACCATTTTTAATAGTGTCCCATACTTCGTAACCCTGCGCCAAGAGATAGACCTCCATTCTTCCTTTCTAGAGTGCATAATTATTTTCATTGAAGAGAGGTACATCATTCTTAGTATGCTCCATGACCTCCTTCTAGTAGTTAAACTGCTATTGAAGGAACTAAGCTCTGATACCAATTGTTGGAAATATTGAGAGGGGGTGTGAATCAATATTCCTTTCAATTAGTATTATTATTAATATTTTAGAGCATTAGTTAATATTCAATTATTATCAGTGTTTGTACAATGATAGCAGTAAACAAAAGGAACACAAATGTGCATAGTTTTTAAGGTGAAAACCCTCTCCGGGACAAAAACCACCTGAATGCTTTTCTAATAATTCTTTAATATTCAATTGCAATTGAAAATAAAGCTCCAATTTCCTAGAATCTATAAAATAATTCTTCTCCATATCCCACTGGATGGACACTCCAACACCCGAGATTCTTCAGTAGTCAACTGAATGGATGCCCCAACACCCAATGAGCTACAACTCACCCTACCACCACCCTACCACCCTAAAGTTTTCACAGGCTTGAACCTGTTGGTGACTTCATGCACGAGCCTAGCACCACCCTACCACCCTATAGAAGAATAAAACAAGAATGGACTCCCGTACCAGGGAAAATGGTCCACTTTACAATGATATAGAATGATGTAGAAGAAGAAGACACACTAGATCATAACCCCAACTATGACACAACCACCTAATGATGATCCTAGACCTCGTGACACTGCCTCTTCAACTCTTGGCAGATAGAAACTTGTAAAATTTTTACAATGATGCTTTTACAATGACCCAGTACAATGATACCTTTACAATGACTGTATGCAGTGCTGCCCTCGTGAAGACTTCATGAGGTGAACTTGTTGTTGCTGTTCTGCACCTAGATTTTTGCTCTTGTCATGCTACCCTTTCTAACTCTTTAGAACGTTAGATCATGCATTGATTTTAATCTTGATTAATATATAATACCTGCAAAAATTCTTCAAGGAAATAACAATGACATGATAATATCAAAACTTACCTCATCCTGCAGAGCATATGTAAGTGCTAAAAAAAAAAATGAAATTAGAATACAAAGAACCTAATGCAATTAATATATGAAAATGCATATACATAATATAATTACCTAGAGCTTACCTCTCCTACACCTTGCTTTGATTTTCTTCCCTAGAAATTTTGGTCCTTTGCAGCCCTTGACAACACATGATCTAGCTTTTTCTTTCCTTCTAGGAGCTCGATATCAAAGTTGGTGTATCTATGTTATTTCAGATCCCCAATATGTGAATTTCACTCCTGTAGTAGTCCTCTGAGTCTTCTTTCTTATGCCATAGGTCTGCCCAATTTGGATTCTTCAAGAAAAATTTATGCCCAATCTCTCACAATGACCTAATTATGGACTGGTTTAGTAGATATCACTTGTACGGCATGCCACATGTCATTGTTTCTTCATTCAACTCTAAAATTGATACAGAGAAAACTAAACTCTGTGCCCTATCTGCCACCTTTTACATAATTCCAATTCGATACTCAAAGATAGATTTATGACAATTTTTCCAAGGTCACTTCTTTGAGATGAAGTTCCGGATCTTGAAAAAACACTGACTTCCACAGATCATATCTCCGCAATGTTGTGTACCTTGATCTAAAATTTTTACACGAGCTTCCTCAAGATTTCGGCTTCACTTCATAAAAATTTCAGCTTCTGAACCCTCGTAGAAAAAACATTATAGCGAAAATTCCACGATGACCCGTTTCAGGTAGCGAAATCCCTGCATGAGGAGGATATTAGGATCATAATTTATATAAATGCTTAGGTTAAGAGGGTCTTCAACAAGTGAACGTGGGAGGGATATTAGGAGCTTAAAAATGATTAATTATTGACTTTCAATGAACCATGCCACAACCCCATGGGGTTTTAGCCCACTAACTGGGGTTACAAGCTTCAAACATGAATATATCTCAAACCGTGAAGAATTACATGGTGTGCCATATATCAACGGAAAAATCTTGACAAGTAGAAACCATAAAAAATATTCTTGACCCAGAATATAGTAATTTTTTTGGTAAAAATTAGCATTCAAGATCAGGGAAGCCCTTGGTGCTGCTTGGGATGACGTCAATGAAAACCATTGATCAACACTACGGTGGAGAATTCTGACTTGTGCGCTAATGTGCAAGCCTACATAGAGGTTGGCATCGACTTGGAAATGCTGACCAGAGGAAAACTTCATGTTGTTAGTGTTAGAATTTTCATTTCTGCCATCAGTGATCAAAATCACTCTTTTCATATTCATTTTAGGGGTCCCACTCAAAATTTGTTTTTATCATTCCACTAGGTCATGCAAAAATTCACTCACTGATGGTAGCCTTAGTCATAAAACCACACTCTCCCTCAAAAATCCACATTTGCTGGCCGGCCTTCATGTTTTGCTAAGCATAAATCAGTCTTGAAATCCCATTTCACTATGTCATTATATTAGTCAAAGTCAACATGGAGTCTGGTCATTCAAGGTCCATTTAAGCCACTAGGTTTCATTTTCCAAGGTTTAATAGTACTCCATTTCGTCTCAATAAGGTCAGCAAAAGTGTGAGAGTCATTGAATAATACTTCCTCATCATTTGAAGAAGATTTTTTAGCATGTAAATATGATTTTTAAAGGTTGTAATTATGGTTTTAAAGTATGATTTTCATACCAAAATGTAAATTTATTCAAAAGAGAGATGACGTAATTTTATTTTATTTTTTATGTAATTTTATGCTCATTATATGTAATAAATATTGTCCCAAGCTGCCAACCCAAACTCATATTCCAAACTGAAGATCAAAAAAACCAAAATCTAAAGAGTGCCAAACTCTAGTCATCAACCTACAAAGAAGAAAATCAAAGTGAAAAAGGTATTCAACAAAGTTTTCAAAGGTGAAATGAAACATTAGAAAAGTGGGTTTTAAATTAAAAGATCAATTTCATTCAAGTTTTAAAGCCTTCATGACATCAAATTCAAACTTATTTGTCTCCTACCATCATTGATCACACTCCAAGAGGAATTTTTTTTTAATTTTTGGGCCAAAATTTTCAAAAAACGGAGTAGAGGGCGCACTTGCTTCTGCGAGGGCGCACTTGACCAGAAATGCCAAAAACTCATTCAAATTGAAAAAAAACACTTGCTAAGATTCAACAACATTCCCATCGACCTAAAGAAAGTGTGTCAAAGCTAATTCCACCAATTATCATTTCCATCAAGCTCATTTGTTGGGTGTTGTGAAATTTGTTTTAGAATTTGGTGTTTAAATCATTTTAAAACCCTAGTATCTCCCATTGCAGTACTCTTAATTCCCCAATTTCATTTCCCTACACCTTCATACCCTTCCTACATTGCAAAATGCCCATTCCTAAACCCCTGTATTACAAATCCCCTTTCCCTAACCCTTTTTCCCAATACCCTAAGCCTTAGGCGCTACAACTACCTAGGCTCCTAACCCCAAACCTCTAAATAATTTTCCCATCCTAAATTGTAGCATATCAATACTTCCTATCCCCTTTTCCATTTCATAAATACCTAGCACTATCTCCCTCAATTTCCATTTCCCATTCCTCATTCCTAAGACCACTTTCCACCATCATCAACGTCCCTAGGATTTTGACTTTAAAACATCATGGAAGAAGAAGAGAACAAATCATACACTAAGGGAGAAGAAACAGAGGCTATAAGGCCACATAAAGGGGGAAGAATACTCAGACTTGGCCAACAAGTACTAGAGAACTTTTGGCATATCCTATAGCAGTGACATGTTTCAAACATGTTGGGTGTTTTGAGTTCTGTGAGAAAATTCATAGGGTCCAACACCATGCCATGTTGACCAAGATTTTCATATCCAACCTCCTTGACAACCAAGTTACTCTAGCTGGTGTCACCTTTACTGTGTCAACTGCCATCATTTCAGCTACCACCATGATCCCAAATGTTGGGTAGACATGGTTCAAGCACACTGAATTGGAGGAACACTACTATGAGCCTCTCATGAAAACAAGATATAAGAATGAGAAAAAAAGGTTATTTTCTTTTTCCTACGTCCTAGATAGATATGCACCAATGATGAAGATAATCATTAAATACTTTTCATGTGAACGTATATTTTCTAGACTTTATACCTATCACATCCGACTCTTAATGAATTTCACTGGGGTAAAGATGCTCAACATACCCTACTACCTTTTACTGAGAATTGATAAGATGACATTTATCGTCCAGAAAATGGAGTATGAACATCAAATGAGAAGTATTTTCCATCATTCCCTTATCAAAATCATATTCCTCTATAATCTCAATGAAATAAACATTGCATGGAGTACTTTCATAGCCAATGATATATTAAGAGAGTCATCTACTTAGCATTCACAATATGTGCTTTCATCATCTCATCCATCCACTTCCATCCCTCCATCTTAGCCCATAACACATTCATCATCATCAGATCAGTCTCCTTCACCTATTTCACCTCCTTCATCTCCATTTCATCATGACATTGGATCACCTAGTAGGATTGAGGTCAGTGAGCCTAAGAGGGCTAATGTGGTTGAGGTTGAGCCATTACCAAAAACCTACCAGAGAGGTCACAGGCATGTGTTTTCTCCACACATAGTGGAAGGGGCCATGCCTTCTACATCAACAAAACAGGTGGACAAAGGCAAAGAAAAGGTGATTGAGGTAGAAATTTAGCCAGAGATTAGACACGAAGAGAACCTCCATGAGACTGAGCATGATTTTGAGCTTGTTAACCTAGGTGAGGAGGATGATGATAAAACAATCAACAGAGCCATCAAAGGAAAGGATACCAATATTAGAGAGCACCATACTAATCTTGATAAGGCCAAGTTTGTCATAAAATACTTTGAGTAGGAGAATAAGCAGTTGAAAACCAAGAAATTCATTGATGAGGTTAAGTATATCACTCCTCAAAGGGAGGCATAAAAGGCCAAAATTATGTGAGATGAGACACTTGAAAATTATGGGTTTCTTAATGAAAAAGATGAACAAGCACCAAGAGGAATACCTAGAACTAGAGGGCTTAAAAGATATCTAGCTCTAGAAAGACAAAAAGAGGCTCATATTGTTGATCAACTAACCCTAAATGAGCAACTTGCAATGCTAATACATGAAAATAGGGAGCCATGGCTTGATAGAGCCAATCAACATTTGGAGAAGCTTTTGGAAAAGGCTAACAGAGACAATGATGTTTTGAGGAGGAAGGCTGTTGAGCCTCAAATTTGTGTTTTCCTTCACCTCATTTTACCTCATTTTCCCTTGTCCATTTCTATCTTAAACCCAATTGATCAATAAATATAGTTAAAATTACTTCTAGAATGATTTACATGACTGATTTGTTGAATTTTGTGATTTTTGCCATTGTTAAGCATTTTGACCGGAACTAGCTGCAGAATGCAGACATTCCGTAGCTAACCGGTGATTCTGCAGCTACCTTCATGTTTGAGTATGTTCTAGGTGGCCTCTTTTTGAGAAAACGATATGGCATATCCACGCATGCGGTTTGGCATGGTGTGTTGCTCGTCATGGAAGTGGAAATGAATTCTGGGTCTTGGTTTGCAGATTTGACAGGTCAAAAGGTAAAAAAACTAGATAAAAATAATGTTTCTGCCCCTATTTTGGCCTAGGTGCTGCGCACAGAGAAATCTTGGGAGAATGAATTTTCAAGGGATCGAATCACCTTCATTTTGCAAGCTGGAGACATATTCAGAAAATAGACTTGAAGATATTTCAAACAAGCCATTTTGGGCCTGATTTGGTGATCCAGGTGGATATTGGTGGCCACCCGCCTATTCCACTTGGGCCCCCACCATTGTCTCTTTCAGTTTTTCAGTTTTGGCATAACTTACTATTTTTAGCAGTTTTTCAGGTCCTGAACTTCCGGAGCCGTTTTGAGGCCCTAAACGACGTTTTTTGGTATGAAAATTTGTTGCGATTTTGATCATCGAAATCGTCACAAAAGTTGTAGTCCTCGGATAGAGCTTTCTAATGATGTATCATGTGCGTCAAACGGAGATAGTATGCCAAAGTTACGTCCCTGGGAAGTTGAAACACCAATTTACCCAAACGGGGCCCATAGTTTTGGCGCTTCATCTCCTAGGGTTGGGTTTTTGGGATGTTTAGGGTTCTCCATTGTTTCTCAATAATAAATAGGCCCTCGCGCCTCATTGTAAAGCAGTTCAGAGGTCTGTAGCCACCACATCTCTTCTCGGAGATTCGCTACCAGCACCCTAGCTATTTTATTTCCATTATGTCTGTAAGCATCTTTCTGTTATTTGATATTAATGAAATGAAGTGTTATTTCCATTGCATCTACTGTGTTGTAGTTATGTACACCTATACGTTTGCGTTCCTGCCGCCGTCCGGATCGGTGGTATCGAGAGCGATGCCTTTCTCGATCCTTCTTTGCATGTCCCCAACGAGGTCGGGGTATAAGGAGCTAGGGCTTGATCTGGTGGAACCTTTGCAAGATCAGCCTCGTAAGCCTCGACGGACGCCCATGGGGGACGAAAAGAAAGATGAGGGAGCAGGAGATCCTATCAAAATATTGCTCGAGGAGGCCCTCGAAAAACAAAGGAACGCGATGATGGATAGCTTTGCTCGGATCCTTCAACGGCTGCCCACCGGCGGCGCATATGCATCCAGTAGCCACTCTGGAGTTGCGACTCCCTTTAAGGTACAAGTAAATTTTGACATTCCCATATTTGAGGGTCAAATAGACGCAGATGCCGTAGATAGATGGTTGAATCTATTAGAAGGATATTTCTCTTTTCATGACTTTTCAGACCGGGAGAAGATTATTTTTGCACTCCTCAAAGCTACCCCCCATGTTAAGGACTGGTGGGAAACCTACTGTGAGAACAAGGACCAGACAGAACCCTCTCTGTTCTCGGCCGTACCAACTTGGAATTCTTTCCGAGACGCCGTCAAGGAACAGTACTATCCCGTGGGGAGCTGTGAGGACAAGTACATACAATGGACCACGCTGCGACAACAAAGGGATCAAGATGTGCACGAGCTGACGAATCTGTTCCATACCCTGCGCACAAAGTTGGGTATCAAAGATTCAGAGAAACATTTGGTGCTAAAGTATCGCAGTTGTCTGCACAGATACATTCAGGAGGAAATGGGGTTCCTCGACATCTCCTCGCTTGGTACGGCATACCGGTATGCTGCCAAGATTGAGCAGAAATTCAAACAGAAGAAGCGAGACTTTGGATCTGCGAATCAAAAGCAAGGAAAAGGTGCTTCCAAACCGCAGAACAAAGGACAGAGCATGGCGGGTAAGGACAACCCGTCAAAGCCACAAGACAAGAACAACACCATAAAGCCAAAGAAGGACACGGGAAAGTGGTGTGAGTTCCATAAGAGCTCCACTCACAACACAAGTGAGTGTCGGGCCAAGCAGTCGCTAGTGGCCGAGATGAGGGCTTCTGAGTCGGATGCATGCTCCGACTCCGAATCAGAACCTGAAAAGGGGAATGAAAAAGGGAAACAGATTATTGATGCGGAGCCCAACGCCACTGTTGCCACTACAAAGGTCCAGAAGGAGGAACCGTAAGATCGAGAGGAGGAGGAACGTCTCTTCCACTCCCAGATGTGGGTAAAGGGCTCCCCTGTATAGTTCATTGTCGACAATGGGAGCCAAAAGAACCTCATTTCAGCAGACGCCGTGAAGCGGTTGGGCTTGCGGACCACAGCTCACCCACATCCATACACCATCGGGTGGCTTCACCAAGGACGAGATCTCCGCGTCAGCCAGCAGTGCCGCCTTCCCTATAGCATCAAGCCCTTCACGGATGAGGTATTATGTGACGTTGCTCCTATTGATGTTTCGGATGTATTATTAGGACAACCATACTTGTGGAAGCGTCATGCTGTGTATGAGTCTCGACCTCGTGCTGTTATTATTACTTTGGGAAATAAGTTGTACAGGATACCAGAGGTACCACCTCCTACGACTATCTCTTTGGTTACTGCAAAGCAATGTAGTAAGCTCATTTCCCAAACCAGGAAATTCGTTTTTCTGATGATCCGCCCCCAGGGCAAGAAGAAGACTGTGGCCACGACCTCCAGACAGGGCCCCTCTGCACGACAACAACAAATGGATAAGGTCGTGGAGGAGTACGAGGACATCTTCACCTCACCCACGGGGGTTCCTCTGCACTGCCAGGTCAAGCACCCGATTGATCTGACCCCAGGTGCGCCACTACCCAATGGACCGATCTATCGACGCTCTGTTCTGGAAAATGATGAAATCAAGAGGCAGATTCAGGAGCTGTTGCAGAAAGGTCACATCGGACCAAGTTCATCGCCCTGTGGGAGCCCGATCGTGTTGGTACAGAAGAAGGATGGGACGTGGAGACTCTGTATTGACTATCGGGCGCTGAACAAGATCACTGTCCGGAATAGGTACCCAATCCCACGGATTAATGACCTTCTGGACCAACTCCAAGGTGCAAAATATTTCAGTAAGATCGACCTGAAGTCTGGGTATCACCAGGTACCAATTGAACCCTCTGATGTGTGGAAGACTGCCTTCAAAGCTAAGGAAGGTCTTTTTGAATGGCTGGTCATGCCTTTCGGGTTGACGAATGCTCCCGCAACCTTCATGAGGATGATGGACGACATCTTGCGGCCATTCACCAACTCCTTCGTAGTGGTGTACTTGGATGACATTCTGATCTTCAGCAAGACTTGGGAAGAGCACCTTCATCACATCCGACAAGTCCTCCAAACACTGCGGCAACACAAGTTGTGTGCCAATTTGGAGAAGTGCACGTTTTGCATGACCCAGGTTCAATATCTGGGATACATTATTGATGAAAGGGGGGTGCATGTGGATCCAGCCAAGATCCAAGTCATTCGGGATTGGCCAGCCCCGACTACTATAACAGAGCTTCGCAGCTTTCTGGGTCTTGCTAATTTCTACCGTAGATTCGTGTTGAGATTCTCTCATATCACTTGGCCCTTGAGTCAAGTCACCAAAGGAGGAGCGAGAGCAAAATTATTTTGGTCGGAACCTCAACAGAAGGCGTTCAAAGAATTGAAAAATCGCCTCTGTTCTGCCCCAGTGCTCACCTTACCAGACTTGCAGCAGCCATTTGAGATCGAGGCAGATGCCTCTAACTATGCTATTGGGGCAGTTCTTACTCAACAGGGACATCCAGTGGCATATCACAGTGAGACATTGTCTGAGACAGTTCGCAAGTATCCCACCTATGACAAAGAAATGTATTCCATTGTGCAAGCCTGTCGACAATGGAAGCATTACATTTTGGGGAAGGAAGCAATCATCCACACAAACCACCGGCCCCTGCAGTTCATACAGACACAAGGGAAGTTGCAGAATGATCGCCATCAGAAGTGGTCCACATATCTGCAACAGTTTCATTTGAACATCAAGTACAAGAAGGGCAGCACCAATAATGTTGCAGACTGCCTCAGCCGACCACCGATCGTGGCGCTCACCACCATGCTCAACTCTTGTGGGCACGAGACTTCTGATTGGCCTCTTCTCTATGAGAGTGACCCGGAATTCGGCCACACTTACAAGGCACTCTTGGGGGGTACGCAAGTTCCAAATTTTCACCTCCAAGATGCACTTTTATGTCACCTGGGACACCTTTGTGTTCCTTCAAGCGAGCGTGCCAAGATGATATGGGAAGCACACTACGGTCGAGTCGCTGGGCATTTCGGGGTCGAGAAAACAGTAGCAATACTACAGAAGTATTTCTATTGGCCGAACCTTCGAAAGGATGTCGAGAAGCACATCAGATCCTGCATTGCTTGTGCCATTGCCAAACCGACCATCAAGAAGCAAGGCCTATATACTCCACTACCTACCCCTAGTCGACCTTGGGAATCCATCTCCATGGATTACATGTCGGGCCTGCCTTCTACTAAGAATGGAAATGGCTGTGTTTTCGTGGTCGTTGACAGATTCTCAAAGATGGCCATTATGGCGGCCTGTAAGAAGAATATCACAGCAGAAGCCACTGCTAAAATCTTCTTTGAACGAGTGTGGGTGTACTTTGGGATCCCACAGTCTATCATATCAGATCGAGATAGCAGGTTCCTCAGCACATTTTGGTCCAGCCTCTGGTCAATTTTGGACACAAAGCTCACCAAGTCCACAGCTTTCCATCCCCAAACAGATGGCCAGACAGAGGTCGTCAACAGAATGATTGTACACATTCTGCGCATGTACAACTCAAAGCATCCACGCACATGGGACGAGAGCCTCCCCTATGTACAACACAGTTATAACCGGGCTCTCCACAGTTCAATTGGCCATGGCCCCTTTCAGGTGGGCTTGGGATTCCAGCCACTATGTCCCATTGACATAGCCATGCCGTTTGCAGCTGCTCAGGCCGATTCAGCTCATGTCCAGTCTGAAGTTGACAAAGCAAGTAGCTTCATCGAGCGCATTCAACACATCCGCCAACAGGTTCATGAGATATTGGACAGAGCCAATGCGAAGTACAAACGGCGCCATGATCAACACCGGGTGCCACACCACTTCCAGGTGGGCGACAAAGTATGGCTACATTTGCAGAAGGAGCGCCTCACTGGACCTCACCGCAAGCTTCGCCCGCTCCGATACGGGCCGTACACCATCACCAAGGCTGTAGGTAACAATGCCTTTGAGCTTAGTATTCCACCATTCCTTGGTCTGCACCCAGTCTTCAATGTGGATCGCCTTCGTCCTTACTTTCCACCTCTGCTGGACACCTCGGACATTGCGGAACAACTCACACCAACAGAGTTAAACCCAGACTGCATGGAACAGGCCACCACAGATTGTATCATGGACATGCAAATCAAGAACACTCGTCAACAGCAGATCCAACTGTATCGGGTTGTCAAAGCTGGCCAACTCCTGCACCAAGGAAAGTGGTTCACCAGGGACCAAGTTCAGCAGAAATTTCCTCATCTCATGGAGGAACTTAACGCAATGGGGACCATTGCTTCCTAAGGGGGGAGGAATGATCCAGGTGGATATTGGTGGCCGCCCGCCTATTCCACTTGGGCCCCCACCATTGTCTCTTTCAGTTTTTCAGTTTTGGCATAACTTACTATTTTTAGCAGTTTTTCGGGTCCTGAACTTCCGGAGCCGTTTTGAGGCCCTAAACGACGTTTTTTGGGTATGAAAATTTGTTGCGATTTTGATCATCAAAATCGTCACAAAAGTTGTAGTCCTCGGATAGAGCTTTCTAATGATGTATCATGTACGTCAAACGGATATAGTATGCCAAAGTTACGTCCCTGGGAAGTTGAAACACCAATTTACCCAAACGGGGCCCATAGTTTTGGCGCTTCATCTCCTAGGGTTAGGTTTTTGGGATGTTGAGGGCTCTCCTTTGTTTCTCAATAATAAATAGGCCCTGGAGCCTCATTGTAACTGAGTTCAGAGGTCTGTAGCCACCACATCTCTTCTCAGAGATTCGCTACCAGCACCCTAGCTATTTTATTTCCATTATGTCTGTAAGCATCTTTCTGTGATTTTGGATATTAATGAAATGAAGTGTTATTTCCGCTGCATCTCTGTATTTATGGTTATGTGTTTATTCTGTTGCGTTCCTGCATAAATCCGGATCATTTGGACACCTAAAAGTTAGTCAAAATCATACTTGAACAGGGAGGGTGCACTTGACACAACAAGGGTGCACTTGATAGAAAAATGGCGCACTTGACCATTTGCTGATTTTTTTTTGAAATTTCACTGTAATTTTGACTTTATCTCAGAAATTGATGTTTCCACCTACGTAATTGAAGATGGTAAATGTAATTATGTTATGGATAAGTTACCTAGGGGTAGATTCATCAGGTAAAAGTTGTCATTAAGTCAAATGAATAAGTTTGAACGTATTTAGGGAGGAGTCACTTAGAACTCCCTATACTCTAGATTTCAGTTCAAAATTTTGTGGATCTCTTTCTCACCTCATGGATTCGACCCCTGAGGATGAGTGAATGTTGTTTTGATGTTTATTTAGTCCCTTTATTCACTCTTAGCAAGGGTTGGAATCAGTTTGGATGCTAGCTCATTGATCAAGGACTATTGTACTCAGTTTGGCCAGTTAATAAAGAAGAGTTGTAGTTATTTTTTGGGATACATGTAGTATGATGTTTATCATTGTTTTTCCTTTAGTTTCATATGTTAGAATGAGTTGTCTTCATGTTCATTACATCTCTGTTTTATGATCTCTTTCAAGTTGATAGGCAGAATACATGCTTGCTCATGCTCTGTTTAGGGAAAGTTATCATAATTTGTCCATTTTCCTCTATTTAGGAAGAATACATCTCCCATGCTCTTCCTAGCTCCTCATCAGTATTAAAACCATCTCATCAAAATCATCTTAACGTGTTAGGCCTTATGCCTAATTTTCCCCATTGAATCTATGCAACCCTATCTCATTTGCCCTGACTTAGCTCCCTTGACCATACTTAATCCAGCAAACCGACCAAAATCAATTATCAAAACCCCCTGAACTCACACCTAGCCTAAAATCCTAATAAATTCATCCTCCTAGGCTGTGTTTTGTGGAGAGAGCCATCTTCGACTTGGTAGGTCTAGATACCAAGTTAAAAGGTTGGTCTGTGGTTACCTCTGTTGGGATTCCTTCTTCAACCTTGGGAAGCTGGAGGAGTGATAACATTATCCTCTCTTGGTATGGATTCAATGTTAAAATCCCGAAAAAAATTCTCTACACAATCCCATGTTTCATTTATGTAATATTAATCTAGGATGTTTGTCTAACATAGATTTATAACTTGTCTCACCACTAATTCTAAATCGCCAAATACGGACAATCTCTGAACTTTCATTTTCTGAGCCAGGTCCAATCCAAGTATCAAATATTAATATTCTGCTACATTTTTTGTGACTTCACAATATAATTTAAAATATTGAGTGATAATTTTATTTTCAGGTGAAATTAAACAATTCCAACACCAAATCCTTCTCTGGAAAAATCTCCATCAAAATACATATTCCATACATAATTTTTTGAAGATTGAGGAATATTTACAATGTCTTCAATTCTATTATGTATATTACATTCATCATTTAAAGCTAAAATGAAACACCCTAAATCTTGATCCACAACATATATAGGGTGATTTGCTGTTTGACTAACATTACATATAATGTTTCTGAATCTCACTTCTTTTTAAAGCCTTATATGTCCCCCTCCATAAACTGGGATGGTATCATATGACATATCCATTTGTAAAATTCCTCCCAATTTAGCACACCAGGATCTTGATAATTTTGGGGGAATATTTGTAACTGCTATATCCATCATAACACTTTTAACATGAATCTATGCTTAGGTTATCACCAGATATTTAATCAGTCCTAAACACTGCACCTTTTTTGAATCAAATGTATATAAATCATGATAGGGTCTTGTTACTTGCAGTTGTAGTTGACCCATAATATTTTTTGGCATAATATTATGAGATGCCCCCAAGTCTAGCATGAAGTTATAGAGGAGAAAATCATGAATCTTTAGAGTTAAATAGAAAGGAGGAACACTATATCTTGGACATCCAAACTTGGCCCAAAAATAACATAGGTTTTTTCACCATGAAAACTAATTATATCTCTTTCAACATCCACACTCGAAGATTGAATCAATTTGGACACTTGTTTCTTATAACCAGGATTTATTGATAGCTCAGATAAATGTATTGAATTTTTTACTTTTTTCTAGCTCCTTTTCAACATTGAACACATTTTTTTGTTGTTCATTCATTTGATTGCTGATTTTGAGACTATGAAGAAAGTGTTTCAACAATTTTATCTTGATATAGGTCAAATGTAACTTTCTTTACAGGTATACCTAGACCTTGTCTTGGTCTAAGATCATATGTTTTATTTAATTCAACAATTAAAAATTTAGAAAAAAATCTTGATATTTAGAAACTTCTAAAGATTCTATATTCTGAACTAAAGGTTGAAATTGATTTACAAGAAAAATAGCATTTTTAATTTGCTGATCACCATAACAGTTTATGTCATCTACCATTGGTATCACTTCTTCCACAAGTTGATCATCAACCATCAATGTAGTTTGAATATCTTGATCATTATTTTGTCTTTCTCTTTGTAAAATTTGTGGCTAAAAATGTATTCTATAAGTTCCTTGTGGTCTATTCACATTTTGTTGTGCTTGTCTAGGTTGTGTTTCCATCCTGGACATTCTATTAGATAGGTCCCTTGACATTGAAGTGATTTCATCAATTTTATGTTCCTCTTCCTTAATATTTGAAGATTAACCAACTTCTTCTTTAGCTTTCAATTACCTTTTTGTTTTTTGTTTTTTGTTTTTTTCTCTGTTTTTGCTCTCAATTTACCTGATGTTGCTCGGTTAGCTTCTACTTTAATTGCATTAGTTTTCTTATATGCGAAGTTTTCAGATTTTCTGTCTCTCAATATTAAAAAAAATCATCATCAAATGATTTAGAAAATCTAACTTTAGCTGTAGTTACTGGAGGTTTACAATTTGCTGGCATCTTATTGTAAATCTTATTAAACCTTTTAAAAAACCCTATAACAGGTTCACCAAGATTCCTTTTGAGGTCTTCAAATTCTATTAGATAATAAACATGATATTTCTTGATTCCCCACTGGTTTATGAAGATTGGTTAATTTTGTCCAATGATTAATGGAATTTTCTCGTAACAATCTAAACCAAATCCTAACATTTCCTTCTAATGATTGAACAAACAATCTCATATAAACATATTCATGTTCTATGTTCATAGTATCTGCAAAATCCAAAAATGCGGATAGATGATCTTCTATTGATGGTCCCGTTTCTCCATAAATTTAGGCAGATGTTTCAGGCATCCTTTAGGGATGGCAGAATTACTAGTGCTACATACTGTGTTGTGACAATTGGTCTAAATACAACCATTTTTTTTTGATGTAAAACTGATTGCTTAGGAGATAAATATTTATTGGAAGATGACTGTCCTGAAACTATAGGATTCTTTGGAAATTGAGGATGAACAATTAGCTTTTGAAATTTAGGGATAATTTTCTCTCGTTCTTCAAAATCTAAAGGATTTATATAGGTTTTAAGTTCTTCTTCAGGCATATAAGAAGCAGAAGAAATTTTGTGAATCATAGAGGATATAAAGTCTCTAGGTTTAAGCTCATGTAATTTTAGTTCAAGCTTTTCTTCTGTATTAGATGACTATGAAAGGGAGACATGAATCTCAAAGGGTTCAAGTTGATGAACTAACAAGGCATATTGCAAATCTACTCCCTTAGAAAGAAGTTCTAAGAATTTAGGTGGTAAATCAGATAATTCAACAGGGATAGGAATTGATCCAGGCTATTGAGGTTGTGAAATTGTTTCAGGTGGGAGTGAAGTAGAAGTATATGCTTCAAGTCTACATCTAAGGGAAGCCACTGACACAAGAATTTCTGGGTCTGATAGTGGAGTAAAACGTTGAGGATCAAAATGAGATCTGGTATGCCTGTGTGAAGCAAAATTTAAGTTATGAAGTTTCCAGGTGAAGAATTTTATCCTTCTAGCCTCTTATTCACCATTAAGAGGTAAGTCTTATAATTATCGCAAGGAAATGAACTTAAAAATATTTTCCCCGGAAACAACGCCAATCTGATGTAGTTTCTTTGTTGATAGTTCTAGGCTTAGGAGTTGTGCCAAAGCATCTAAATAAGGATTTATTTGAATGGATGATAAATGAATCAAATCATTCACATATACATAACTCAGTATCCTAAATATTTCTCAAAGTGTTGATTCCAGTACCAACAAAATGTAAATATTTAAATAATTTAACAAATTAAAAAAGGATATATGTGGTAATTAAGTATCCTTCCTGAATATTTATATTATCAAACAAAGTAAAGGTGTATGGAAAAATTTCTATAGCTTAACACTTACACGTTTGAGATATGACAGAAGGAAATAATTTAATGATGGAAAGGTACTAAGTTAAACAAATTGTTTAATTAACTAATATCAGTGATGATTATAACTTTGCAGGGGTTGTCAGCGAGATCGAAACTCAATCTAGCCTTACCGTTACTTTTATATTACCTCAAATATATGAAGAATAAAAAAAATTATTACAGAAAGGAGACTCACATGAACACAAATTTTGCTAGAATCTAAAGCCATAAGCCTTTGATTACCTTCAATATTTCCAAAAAGAAAACAATGTCTCTGGTTCTATTCAAAGTATTAACTCTTCTTACGTCGAATTACAAAATAATTATAGAGTGTAATTCAAAAATATCTAATTTGTTACAATATTTTTACAATAAAATAAAGTTTATCCAAAATGGTTTAGATAATCCTAATTAATACAACTTAAAATAGAAATTATGGCACTGTACTAGTGGAATTTGTACACCATTCGAGCATTTAGTCTCTAACTTCTATTTTTAAACCTAATTCTGTTGGTTCAATTGATTTTACTCCTGCTGCTTTGTCCAATTTCCGATTCTAAATCCACTTTATATTCATTCTATAAGTTTGTGAAACTTATCCCACTTATCGTCATTTGGATATGAAAACTTTATTACTTTCCTGAATGTTTCATCTACCTCATTTTATTTTTCAAATATAGGTTTGTTTACAAAGAGATGGTGAATTTCATATGAAATGAATAAATAATTTTCTAACCCTTGGAGAAATATTTTTCCACCAAAATTTCCTTTTACTTTGGAAAAATTGGAATTGTATATTTCTATGTCGTGAAGTCTCTTATGATAACTTTCCTGCTAGATTAACTGGCCATGAGAATATCCACCCACCTGTTAATAGTTCCAGGAGAAAAACCATCTCCACCCTCAACCCTTAGGAATTTTCTTGATACCACCTCAACCATGATCCAAAATATATTGATAATAAAAGCTTAACCAAAACACAGAACTCACTACATCAAGGTTATCTAATGAATGGAAAATCAAGGTTGTACATCATTTTCAGTCTAGGAAAATCCCATGCCAATGAAAAAAAAAAACAATAAACCAATGCATACACCATGCATCAAATCCTAGCATGCTAAATCACACATGCACAATGTTACCTGCAAATCCACAACTATTTCTGCCCTAATTTGTTGTTCAAACTTCCTCATGTGTTCAATTTCTTTCCTTTCCTTCTTTCTCCCTTGCTTGTTCTCTCTCCCTTGGGATTCGATTTATTCCTTAACAAAACTAAAGCTGTCAAAGTTGAAAACTAATCAGAAGTTGTCAAGTATTTCTCAGATACCTTTTTTTCATTGATGTATGGTGTCTCTTCCTTTCCCTTTCCTCTTTTCTTTCATTTCCTTTATTTCCTCTCTAATTTCCCTTGCATGCATATTCTTGTCTCTTCATCTTCCTTTTCTCCTATTTTCCTTTATTTCTTGAATTAATTAACATTTATTTCCCTTTTCCATTTGCCAATGCCAATGCCAATTTCCATAGCCATTAATTAACCACAAGTGACCCCCAAAGTGATGTTTCCCCCCCTCATTCAACTTGGAATACATGTCCCATGACCTTGGTTGATTTTTTTCTTTTTACATGAAATATAACCTAGGGTTGTTACAACCACCCCCCCCCCTTGGTGTTCTATGACACTTATAACAAAAAAAAATGTACTTCTTATGGAGCTTTATAAACCCACATCGATACAATATTTACAATGAAAAACTGCTAAAAACATGACAAACATACTATTTATGGAGATATATAAACATATCTTGATATAGTATTTAAAATAATTTACACATATATACATATTCACATTTTATGTAACCAGTAAATAAAAGGATATGATGCACACATCAATAACAAGGGAGTCTAGAGGCTCACACCTCCACCCACATTTATAGTAGTACCATGGATTCACCTCCTTCCTAGGAAGTCTAGAAACCACTGCTAAAATCAAAGTCTGCATCTAATGCCCAACGCTACAATCCTTATGCTACTTGTTATCTCAATGAATAGTTACCATATCATTTTTCCCCGACACAGTCCTAATGTGATTTTGATTCCAATCAATAATGTTATTGACTAAAAAATATATATATTCCATGACCTTCCATTCTCTGCTTCCCAATCCCTCGAGAAATCCAGTCACCCCCTTCCATGCAATCACTCACCTTCCAATTTTAGGCATCCCTTTCTCTACTTTCCAATCCTTCGAGTGATCCATTCCTTGGCAAGGTTTCCTCGCATTGGAAGGTCCAAAAATGAAGGCTTACCCCTACTTCAAAATTATCATACCGATAATAGCATGATTATGGAAATCAATGGACACTATTGGTTACCAGTGTTCCACAATGGCCCTTCTCTTGAATTCATTTACCAACATGTTGTTGCATGTTACAATTCCTTTTGTTGTTGCTATTACCACTCTCGTAGCTAGTTCCAACCACCCAACAAGGAATTTCCATGCTTTCTTGCACCAAGCACATAATTTCCATTAGAATAAAAAGGAATTGTAATAAATTTAAATCATACCTCATTGGTAGCTCATCAATAAGGTGACATTTGCAATTCTATTTATTCCTGTCACAATAAGTCAAATTATCTCCTTGATAAAATTATCATGTATAAACATATCACAATGTTGATATTCAACAAGATCATGAGCTTAGTGAAAATTAAGCACCTTCACTAAGTGGAGCCGTTCTATAAGTTGTAGGATGCTATTTGTAGTTGGTTGATCAAGTTGAAAAATAGATGAAATTCTATTTTTAGAAGATTGGGTGAAGTCTATTTATATATCGCTAATCTAAAAATAGATGCATGTCGATTATTATTAGCCCTTAATAATAATCTGATAATAAATATCAACTTATTCTCTTGGAGCACTTTATTTCAGTGATCAGATTTAGAAAATCAGTGGGCTTAAGGAATTACACAATTCCTAGGGTGGTTGGTGACTCATGCATGGAGGACTCAGTTAGAACTGAAGTGGCAGAGTTGTGACAGAGTTGGAAGAGTAGTAATGGGAGTTGTTATTTAGTTTAACTAAGTGAAGTGAGTTAAACTCAGTTGTGCTAGTTGTATCTAATTCTAATTGAAGATACACTTGTGAGAGTTTAGTGAATTAATTATTTAATTAATTCATAACTAGAGACTCACTTGCAACTAAAAAAATATAGCAGTTAACTACTTGCATGTCAGTTCTAGTGGAGACCCAGTGTAAAGATAGGTGAAAGGGTGAGATGGACTATCTGTTGTGACTATAGTGATGCATTCAATGCATATGACACACATTGGAGATGCCAATCTCCAATGAGGATTGCGCAGTCAAGGCAAGGCCAATTTGAATTCATTCATAGGTCTTCTTTAGTAGGGATTGCGTAGTGGAGGCAGGCTATCAGGAGGTAAGAAATTGGTGCATAAATATGCAAATTTATGCATGACAGTGTGTAAAGATTGTTGATTGTACTGAGATCTTGATGTACTAAGCTTTGTATGAGATTATTACATGATCCACTGATATACATAATATATGATAGTTTGGGTTTTTAGCTTTAAGCTTTCCCGTTAAACAACTGTGTTTATATGCGATTGATTTTGCTTCATATGTGTTTTGCAATTGGCAATTTAATTTCCGCAAAGAATTAAGTGGAAGGATTATGTATTTAACATAAGTTAATTTGTTAGATCAAGGGAGTCCGGTAATATACATGCATCTTGTATAATTTATACATGGTATCATAGCTCTGTTATAAATTTTCTACATGGTATCGAAGCAGTGTTAATTACTAAAGATTGCAATCTTGAAGTAGTGCTGAGTTTTGTGCTGGTGGACGATTCGAATTCGCTTCATAAATTTCTTGGTGCGACAGTTGAGTATTCATTGAAATGACTTTCAATGGGTTGCGGTTGGAGTATGCCCTTGAGGGAAGCTCAAACTACATAGCCTGGAAGGACAGGATGGAGGCAGTGCTTGACGATAATAGTATGAAGGAGTTCATCGATAGCGATGTTCCTAAGCCTACTTCTAGTGATGTTGCATTACTTAACGCATGGCAAAAGAAGGTAGCGAAGACTAGAAGAATTATGTTGGAAAGTGTGAAGGACCATATTGTGTCAAGCCTTCATGGGAAAGCCACTCCATTTGCAATGTGGAAGGCTTTGACATATCTTTTCCAAAGTGTTGAGATTCAACAAGATGATGAACTTAGTGCAAAGATTCGCCTTCACTAAGTGGGCCCGCAGGCTATTTTTGGCTCAAAGTCTATTTTTAGACATGTGGATCATATTCTATGAGTTGCAGGATGCTATTTGTGGATGGTTGGTCAAGTTGGAAAAAAAATAGATGGACTTCTATTTTTAGACATATTTGGTGGAATCTATTTTTAGATTGCCAGTCTAAAAATAGATATATCGAATATTATTAGCTCTTAATAATATTTGGACTCTAAACATTATCTTATTCTATTGGAGCATTTCAGTTAAGTGCATAGATGTGGCACAGGAGCTGACATAAGGAATTACGCTATTCCTGAGGGTTTACTAGAGCTATTTCTTGGAGGACTTCAGTTAGAACTCATGTGACAAAGTTTGGTGGAGTTGTAGAAGTAGATGGTGGAGTTGTGTTCAATTTAACTCAGTTAGACACAGTTGAGCTAGTTGTATCTAGTCTAACTAATTGATACACTAGTGAGAGTGGTGTGAATTAATTAATAATTAATTCACTAAATATTAACTCATTAATCAACTGAAGAATACATCAGTTAACTACAGTGCATGGACAGTTTCAGTGGAGACCAGTGGAGAGATAGGTGAAAGGGCAAGATGACTATCAGTTGTGACTATAATGATGCATTGATTGCATCCAACACTGAGTAGAGATGCCAACGAGGATTGCGTGAGCAAGGATGGACCAATTTGAGTTCATTCAGAGCCACTCTTCAGCAAGGATTGCGCAGTAGAGGCAGCCTAGTAGGTGGCAAAGATCGGTGCATGGATTTGCTAGGTCGGGCCTGATTAGTGTGTAGTGATTGTATTGTACTGAGAGCTTGATATGATCAGCTTTGTATGAGGATTGTTACATGATCTCTATGACATATATTATATACAGATAGTTGGGGTTTTTAGCTTCAGGCTTTCCCGTTAAATCACTATGTTAATGTGTGTGAATTTTTATGGTTTCATGTGTGCATTGCAATTGATTTAATTTCTGCATGTGATGATCAATGGTGGAATAGATTCTGTATTGTGCATGAAGTCAAATAGTGTATGATCAGGAGAATATTAGACATATAAAATATCAGTTATATAATTTATACATGGTATCAGAGCAGTTGATCATTGGAGCAGATTGCAATTATTGAAACGGTTGAGTTTTGTGCTGGTGGAATTCGAATTTGCTGCAGTGTTTTCTTGGTGTCGAAGTTGAGCATTCATTGAAATGTCTTTCAACGGATTGTGATTGGAGTATGCCCTTGAGGGAAGCTCGAATTATATTTCATGGAAGGATAGGATGGAGGCGATGCTGGAGGATAAGGGGTTGAAGGAGTTCATAGATGTAGAAATTCCAAAACCTGCTTCTAGCGATGCAACCACACTTGATGCATGGCAAAAGAAGACAGCAAAATGTCGATGGATTCTGTTGGAAGGTGTGAAGGATCACATAGTGTCCAGACTTCATGGTAAATCTTCTCCATTCTTGATGTGGAAAGCTTTGACAGACTTGTTCCAAAGCAAAAGTGACCAGAGGAAGTTGGTGCTTAAAGACAAGCTCAGAAAAATAAAAATGGAGAAGGGCGAAAGTATACCCAAGTACCTCACGAAGTTTGTCCAGTGCAGGGATGAGCTGGGAAGTGTGGGGGTTACTGTATATGAAGAGGACTTGGTGAGCTTGGCTCTCCTTGGGCTTCCGAAGAGTTGGCATTCCTACGAGGACTCTGTCAATGGTCGGGAGAAACTGTCGGGATGGGAGCGACTTTGGTTGGATCTCGTGCAGGAGGAGATAAGGCGGAGTACCAGGGATGGATCTTCATCAAAGAATGAAGATGAAGAAAATTGCGCTTTGGCTACCAAAGAAAGGAAAGGGAAGGGAAAGAAAAATCCTTCTCAATCTAGTGCGAAAGGCAAGAAGCAGGACTTGTCCAAGGTGAAGTGCTTTCACTGTCACCAACACGAACATTATGCCACTAATTTTCCATAGAAGAAGAAAAATAAGCAGGCTACTAGATTTGCAACTGGAGAGGCCTTAGCCTCGCAGTTTGAGCTGGATTTTTCGCTGATCGCATGCTTGGTTTCAAGTGTGGTGGGATCAGTGTGGTTTCTTGACAGTGGTGCGTCTTTTCATATGACCGGAGACAAAGATTTGCTCAGTGATATGGATGAAAAGGATCTTGGAGTGCACAACAAGATGGGCGATGATGGTAGATACAATGCGACTAGTATCGAGACCATTTCCCTTGAGAGGGAGTATGGTAAACCTTTCATATTGAAGGATGTCATGCATGTTCCAGGATTGAAGAAGAATCTGATCTCTATGGCTATGTTGGAAGACAAGGGATATGTCGTTGTATTTAGTGAGGGAAAGGCTTTCTTGCGCAGTAAGGCAACTGGTGAAACCCAGAGAATAGGGGTTCGAGTTAAGAACCTTTATCAATTGCAGGTAGATGGCTGCGCAGCAATGGTAGGCAAAGCGGAAGCAGTGGTGAGCTGAGATGAGGGTGAATTTTGGCATAGGAGATTGGGCCATCTTCACCATGGCGCTTTGAAAATTTTGCAGCAGATTTCTACCGGGCTTCCCAAGGGTACACTTGCAAAGTCAGATCAGTGCAAGGGATGTACTTTGGGAAAATTTGTGAAAGCCACCTTACATGAGAAGGATAGTCGCGCCACGACGATCCTTGAGAGAATTCACACAGATGTGTGTGGACCTTTCTCAGTAGCTTCGACAGAAAAGCACAGGTATTATGTGATATTTGTTGATGACTTTTCTTGTAAGTGTTGGATCTTCTTCATGAAGAAGAAGAGCGAGACATACGCAAATTTCTGTGAGTTCAAGGCATTGGTTGAGAAAGAGTCGAGGAAGCAGGTGAAGGCTCTAAGGAGCGATAATGGTGGTGAATTCATCTCTGGCGAATTCAAAGACTTTTTCAGTGTAGAACGAATTCAAAGAGAGCTCATAGCGCCTCATAACCCACAACAGAATGGGGTCGGGAAGCGAAAGAACAGAATGATCATGGGTGCTGCACGGGTGATGTTGCATGATTAGGGCCTTCCCATACACTTGTGGGCTGAAGCATGCAACACTATGGTTTATGTGCAAAACCGTTGTCCTCATAGAGTACTTGGCATGAGTACACCTGAAGAGGCGTTTTTCGGTAAGAAGCCTGATATTTCTCATTTGAATATTTTTGGCTCACCTGTTTACATTCATGTGACGAAGGATGCCAGGAAGAAGCTGGAGCCGACCGCAGAGGTTGGGATATTTTTGGGGTACACAGAAACGCCTGACTATCATGTGTATTTTCCAGACAGTCGGAAGACTGTTGTGCGATGGGATATCAAATTTCATGAGGAGAAAGCCATGAAGTGTTCGCTTGAGAGGGAGCTACACTTGCATGTAGATGAGGAGCTACTAGTTCCTAAGGATGAGCCTCAGGATGTGGATCAGCCACATGAGGAGGTTCATGGAGTGGAAGAAACCACTCATGCAGCGCCAAACATCAAAGGGCGGAAGCGCACTACAGAAGTTGAGCGACTGAATCTTGATGCAGCGCAAAATGTAGGAGCACCTACATCACAGCGCAGACAGAGACAGTCACCTGACCGATATACTGGATACATGGCTATGATGAGCAAGTGTATCGTGACAAAGCCATCCTCTTTCGAGGAAGCTGTGGAGAACCCTGCATGGGTAGATGCCATGGTGGAAGAGTATTATTCGATTGTCAGAAACAGTGCATGGGAGATTGTCCCAAGGCCAGAAGGGAAATCAGTGGTAGGTTCGAGATGGATCTACAAAGTGAAGCAAGCTGCTGACGGGAGCGTCGAGAAGTACGAGGCAAGATTTTTTGCCCGGGGCTTCTCACAGATTGAGGGGATCGACTATGAAGAAACCTTTGCACCTGTTGCAAGGTATTCTTCCATACGGAGCATCCTTGCTCTCTCAGCGCAAATGGGTTGGCACATTCATCAGATGGATGTGAAGTCTGCGTTCCTCAACGAAGTCATTGTGGAGGAGGTGTACATAGAGCAGCCTGAAGGTTTCGAAATCTTCAGCAGCGAGTCGCATGTGTGCAGGCTCAAGAGAGCGCTGTATGGGCTGAAACAAGCACCTCGTGCTTGGTACACACAGATAGACAGTTATTTCACCGAACTTGGATTCACCAAGAGTGGGGTGGATGCGAACCTATACTAGATTGTGGTGGAGGTTAAGTTGCTGATCATTGTACTTTATGTAGATTATTTGATACTGACAGGTGATGAACATTTGATACTCTCATGCAAGGCTGATCTTGCAAAGGAGTTTGAGATGAAGGACTTGGACCTCCTTCATTATTTCTTGGGATTGGAAATTTGGCAGCGGAAGGGTGGAATGTTTATTTCTCAAGGCAAGTATGCCTGAGAGATACTGGAGAAGTTCAACATGCAAGGCTGTAAGCCTATCAACACTCCTCTAAAAGAATTTTGAGGAAAGAGGATGCTACATCGGCAGAGGTAGTGGATGCCACTGTTTATCGGCAGTTGGTTGGTTCGCTCATGTATTTGGTCAATACACAATCGAACATATGCTATGCTATTAACCAGATTTCACAAGCTATGGTTAAGCCTACAAAGCTCTTTTGGAAGGTAGGAAAGCATGTTCTGAGGTATCTCAGAGGCACATAGGGATAGCAGGTACAGAGTACGAGAAGAGTCGGATGAGGAGTGAGCGCGTGGATTCACGGATACAGGTGGGCGGGGAGCCCAACGGACGGAAAGCTTTCATCGGAGGGATTTTCGGTATTAGGTCTACCAACGGTTCCTAACCGACATAGTAGGAAGCAGATCGTGGCACTCGGTTCGGCGGAGGCCGAGTGTACATGGCCCACGGATTTGTTGCATGCGAGAAATATATGGATGAGGAAGATCCTGGTCGGGTTGTTCGGTTCACACTTAGATCCTACTGTGATATATTGTGATAATCAGAGTTGCATTAAACTCTCGGTTAATCCAGTATTTCATGATAGATCTAAACATATTGACATCCGGTACCATCATATCAGAGGTTGTGTGTAGCGGAAGATCATGTTACTATCTTACATTCCTACGGAGGATTAGGATGCTGATATTCTGACGAAGGCGCTCACCAGGAGTAAATTCGAATACCATAGAGACAGGATCGGGGTAGCAGATAATCCCTATCTTGTTGAGAGGGAGTGTTGAGATTCAACAAGATGATGAGCTTAGTGAAAAGAGTCACCTTCACTAAGTGGCCCCACAGGCTATTTTTGGCGCAAAGTCTATTTTTAGACATGTTGATCATATTCTATGAGTTGTAGGATGCTATTTGTGGATGGTTGGTCAAGTTGGAAAAAAAAAAGATGGAATTCTATTTTTAGACATATTGGGCGGAATCTATTTTTAGATTTCCAGTCCAAAAATAGAAATGTCGAATATTATTAGCTCTTAATAATATTTGGACTCTAAACATTATCTTATTCTCTTGGAGCACTTCAGTTAAGTGCAAAGATGTGGCACATGAGCTGACAGAAGGAATTACGCTATTCCTGAGGGTTTACTGGAGCTATTACATGGAGGACTTCAGTTAGAACTCACGTGACAGAGTTTGGAGGAGTTGTAGAAGTAGTTGGTGGAGTTGTGTTCAGTTTAACTCAGTTAGACATAGTTGAGCTAGTTGTATCTAGTCTAACTGATTGATACACTAGTGAGAGTGGTGTAAATTAATTAATAATTAATTAACTAAATATTAACTCATTAATCAGCTAAGGAATACATCAGTTAACTACAGTGCATGGACAGTTTCAGTGGAGACCAGTGGAGAGATAAGTGAAAGGGCAAGATGACTATCAGTTGTGACTATAGTGATGCATTGATTGCATCCAACACTCAGTGGAGATTCCAATGACGATTGCGCAGTGCAAGCCAGGTGGATTCGAGTTCATTCAAAGCCATTCTTCAGCAGGGATTGCGCAGTAGAGGTAGGTGAGCAGGTGGCAGAGATCGGTGCATGGATTTGCTAGATCGGACCTGAGTAGTGTGTAGCAATTGTATTGTACTGAGAGCTTGACATGTTCAGCTTTGTATGAGGATTTTTACATGATCTCTATGACATATATTATATACAGATAGTTGGGGTTTTCAGCTTCAAGATTTCCTGTTAAATCACTGTGTTAATGTGTGTGAATTTTTATGGTTTCATGTGTTCATTGCAATTGATTTAATTTCTGCATGTGATGATCAATGGTGGAATAGATTCTGTATTGTGCATGAAGTCAAATAGTGTATGATCAGGATAATCTTAGACATATAACATATCGGTTATATAATTTCTACACAGAGCAACAACAACCATAGGAAGTTGGAGCTTAAAGATAAGCTCAGAAAAATCAAAATGGAGAAGGGCGACAGTATTCAAAATATCTCACGAAGTTTGTCCAATGTAGGGATGAGCTGAGGAGTGTGGGAATCAAAGTTGCGGATGATGAATTGGTGATCTTGGCTCTGCTTGGGTTACCGAAGAGTTGGCACAGTTATCAGGACTCTGTCAATGGACAGGAGAAACTGCCAGATTGGGAGCGACTTTGGTCGGATCTAGTGCAGGAGGAGATAAGGCGAAGTACTAGGGATGGCTCTTCATCGAAGAATGATGATGAAGAGAATTGCGCTTTGGCTGCCAAAGCAAGGAAAGGGAAGGGGAAGAAATCCCATCCAAAATCTAAGGCTAAATACAAGAAGCTAGATTTGTCCAAGGTGAATTGTTTTCACTGTCACGAACATGGGCATCTCGCCACTAACTGCCGACAGAAAAAGAAGAAGAAGAAGGTTGCTGGTGCTACAGTGGGTGAGGCCTTAGCCTCGCAATTTGAACTTTATTTCTCTTTGATCACATGCTTGGTTTCAAACAAAATGGGATCAGTGTGGTATCTTGATAGTGGTGCTTCCTTCCACATGACGGGAGATAAGGAGTTGTTTAGTGACTTGGAGGAGAAAGATCTCCAAATGCATATAGAGATGGGCGACGATGGTAGATACAGTGCAATCGACATTGGAAGCAATTACCTTTGAGAGGGAGTTAGGTGAACCATTTTTGTTGAAAGATGTTATGCATGTTCCATGTCTGAAGAAGAACTTGGTCTCGATCACGATGTTGGAGGACAGAGGTTATGATGTTGTTTTCAGCGAGGGAAAAGCTTTCCTGTGACATTAAAAAATGGGTCAAACCAAGAGGATAGGGATTCGAGTTAAGAATCTCTACAAGATAGAGGTAGATGGCTATGCTGCAACAATGAGCAAAGCAGAAGAAGTGGTGAGACAAGATGAGGGCGAATTATGGCATAGAATATTGGGCCATCTTCACCATGGTGCCTTGAAAATTTTGCAGCAAATTTTTGCTGGACTTCCCAAGGGTACTCTTGCGCAGTTAGATCAGTGCAAGGGATGTACTATGGCTAAGTTTGTGAAGACCACCTTTCATGAGAAGGAGAACCGTGCTTCGGTGATTTTGGATAGAATTCACACAGACATGTGTGGACCTTTCTCGGTTGCTTCAACATCAAAACACAAGTATTATGTTATATTTTTTGATGACTGTTCTCGTAGATGCTGGATCTTATTCATGCAGAAAAAGAGTGAAACATTCTCGAAGTTCTGTGAGTTTAAAGCATTGGTGGAGAAGGATCTGAGGAAGCAAGTAAAGGCTCTGCGGAGTGATAATGGTGGTGAATATATCTCGAACGAATTCAAAGACTTCTGTAGCAAAGAAGGAATTCTAAGAGAACTCATAGCACCTCATAACTCACAGCAGAATGGGGTCGCAGAGAATAAGAACAAAACAATTGTGGGGGCTGCACGAGCTATGCTGCATGACCAGGGCCTATCGATGCACTTGTGGGCGGAAGCATGCAACATTGCAGTTTATGTGCAAAACCGTTGTCCTCATAGAGTACTTGGCATGAGTACACCTGAAGAATATTTTACTGGTAAGAGGCCTGATATTTCTCATTTGAAGATTTTTGGCTCATATGTTTACATTCATGTGACAAAGGACAAAGAAACATAGAAACACCCCATAATTATCGTGTGTATTTTCCATATAGTCAGATGACTGTGGTGCGATGGGATATAAAAATCAATGAGGAGAAAGCGATGAAGTTGTCGCTTGAGAGGGAGCTACAGTTGCATGCAGAGGGGGAACTTCTTGTTCCCAAATATGAGCCTCAAGATGTGTATCAACCACAGGATGAGGATCATGGAGTGGAGGAGTCCACTCACGCAGAGCCAAACATCAGAACAGACAGAAGGCGTACCACAGAAGCTGAGAGGATGAAGCTTGATGCGGCACAGAATGTAGGAGTCCCTACATCACAACGCAGACAGAGACAATCACCTGACCGATTCACTAGATACATGGCTCTCATGAGCAAGTGTATCGTGACAAAGCCATCTTCCTTTGAGGAAGAAGTGCAGGAGCCCACATGGGTAGATGCCATGGTGGAGGAGTATGACTCCATTGTCAGAAACAATGCTTGGGAGATTTTTCCAAGGCCGGTTGGTAAATCAGTGGTAGTTTCAAGATGGATATACAAGGTAAATCAAGTTGATGATGGGAGTGTTGAGAAGTATAAGGCAAGATTTGTTGCCTGAGGCTTCTCACAGATCGAGGGGATTGATTATGAAGAAACCTTTGCACCTGTCGCATGGTATTCTTCCACAAGGATTGTTGTAGCACAACTTTACTAAACAAAAAGTCAGGAGAAGCTGTTCTTCCTTACATCTTCATGCGAACATCTCTTGACAGGCCTATTTCTGCCAAGATCTTTCTTCATGGAAATCATGACTGGCAAACAAGAAGAATTCTCCCACACCTGGTTGCTTCAATCACAGAGTCAGTCGAGATCTGAAGAAAGATGTGAAAACATTTATGGACTGTTGTGTGATATAATTTGTCACCTCTTATCTGATAAACATGGAACAATTGAATGGATTGAAGCTTCGAAAATTGACAACAAAAATTATTTTCCTGAACTCATATTGCATTTGCTATCATCAAAGATTGGCAACCTGGTCAACCGACAGCTGATATTTTAAGAGCTTAATCGCTTAAGGCGGAAATTTATATTTGAATCATATATATGGGATAAACGTTTTTGTTATTTGCATTTCTCTCTTAAAATGAAATTCGACTGAATGATTTACTCAGCCAAAGAGATGTAAAACTCGTGATGAATTTTTTACTGTGATTAGTGGCATTCTGCAGTCTGTCTAGTGGCAGCAAATGCATGCTTCGAAGCTCCAGAACGGGTTGCAGCGCTAATCCTGGTAGCTCCAGCGATTGTAGCTCCTTTGACCATTGGGAATAATTTGAATTCATATGAAAATGCAAGGCAAAGGAATGAAAATGAGAATTCAAGTTCAAAAGCCCAAAGATTGTGACATTGAATGGCTTACAAATGATGCCATAGAGCGCACTTCTCTGAAGTTGCTGGAAAGTAAGGAGAGGTTGAAACGTGTGTTTGACTTGATTGTAATTGACAGCCAGAAAGAGAAAGCTGGTGTTGACAGCACCGTTCAAATCACTGAGTCAAAAAGCAAAGCATCGAGTTTCAAGGATAAGGAGGCGGATCTTAAAAACAGGGAAATCGCAATAGATAAAAATGAGATTTTTGCATCTGAAGCTTGAAGTGAAGAACATACTTGCGCAAAAGAAGAAAAGTCCCTTGCTTCTCTGGAACAAGCGGCGAGGCAAAAGGTATCAGAACTTTCATTGATTTTGGAGTCAGAGAAGAGTCAGGGATCTGTTTTAAAGGCTATTCTGCAAGCAAGAAAACTATCTACCCAGAATTGAAGGAGGTTCATGTTTTTGTTTTGATTAGTGTTGGTTCTATTGAGGAAGAAATCCTTGAACACACGAAACAGAAAATGGGGATTGATGCTAAGGTTATCCAGGCTGGCCTTTTCAACGACACTTCCACATCTCAATTCAAATTAGTTCATTTCCCATTCAAATCGAACCAGTACTTAGGCAAATCGAGTCAAAGGTTGGAAGTAGATATTTTCCTCACCATGGTTTATCAAAGACTTGGGCAGCATAAACAATATGCGTCTGTACAAATGTATTATGCACAGCGCTAAGTGAAATAATAAGGATTTCTTCCACTGAAGCTATGCAGCATCAACGATTTGGATCATCCAGTTCGATCCAACGGTTTACGGGGGTATAAGTTAAACGAAGTTTATGAGAGCTAGTACCCCCCGTAAATGGTTTGATTTAAACCACTTTTTACAAAATCGACGGCCATGATGTATTACAGCCCCTCCGATCCATTTCTTAGAAACCGCTATCATTACCCCCCGCAGGTAGTTTTGGGTTTTCCAAAACCATGGGTGACTTTGTTGGTACGTATGGGTGTAGTGGGACCCAAAATGTACCATTGGTTCCTCTTGCTTGCGTTAGAGTAAGGTTTTATTTCAGTTTTGTATTATATATTATATATATAATATTAAAACAAGCTTTTTGTAATTGTAATTAATGACAAAATTTTCAAGAATCAGTTTTAAAACTGATCATAACAGTTAGTTAGATAAAATAGCAGATATAAAAGCAGAACAAGGAAGAGGGGTAGGGGGTTCCGGTTTTCATATCTCCAGACAGTGATCTTTGTACTGAGTTTTCAAGTGATTAATGAAGGAAATACAGACTTCTAGCATTTGTTGATATTGATTCGTCTCCTATTTTACATAATGTATTTTCAGTCTTTGAATAAAATGAAGTATCGAAGTAGCAGGTCTCTTTTTGCATGTGTAAATAAGAGTTAAAACCCTTAATAGGCACTCCTTCATTTTAAATGTTCTTTGCTTTTTTCTTCTAAAGTCTGTGATGATAGATTCTGTACAGCAGCATATTGTTTTGGGCTTTTTCCTTTTATTCTTCTTCTGAACATTTCATTCTATATCAACAAATAATAGCATTGTGGATCGTTTATAGCATTTGATTTTGAGGATGCAATGATTGAATTCTGGAGGTGATTGAACATGGATCCATATCTCTGTGACATAGTTATTTGAATGTCTTGAGCACAGATTCCTTCACACAGCAAGGAATTGTTTCTTAAGGTACAACATTAATTGGCGCCGTTGTCGGGGATGAAGAAGTGAAGTTCATTTCCCTGGGTTTTCTTTCTACTTCCTCTGGTTGTTCAGTGAGGAGGAAGTACTCAGCTGTGTTTACTTTGTACAAAAATATCATTTTCACAAAGCCAAACGCGAGGTCACATACCTTGCAGCAGATGGTTTCATAATCCTTTCTTTTTGTTGGTGAACAAGATTCAGCTTTGAAGATTGGTTGTTCATTATTCACCTGGCGACTCCACGGATGAAAGTTTCATTAGATGAAGAATTTTCCTGGCAAGAAGATGAGAAAGTATCGTGGAAAAAACATGTATCAGAATTTCCGTTTTTTAGAGGTTCTATTTTTTACTGTCAGTTTAGTGATCCATTTTCCCATTTATATTAAAAGGATTGTTTCCTGCTTTGTTTTCTCAGAAGACTACAAGGCCCAAAATGTAAATTCATTATTGGAAAAAGATGATTTTTCTTCTGCTTGTATTATAAATCTTGACACAAGTGTATCTCCTAAACATGAAAGGAGAGATGATTGTTGTATTACAATCCCGGAAGATAATCAGTCACAGTCTGGGCGTAAAGGTGATGATTCATCATCTTCGGATGATAGTATTTTGCCTCATAAGAAATTGACTGCTTTTCAGTTCAAAAACAGAGAAATCTTTAAACCCCTGAAGCTGCCCACTATTCTCCATCAATATCCTTCAAAAGGATTCAAGTCCTTGCCAAGTTTCTCCAGGAAGGAGAAGGACCTTTCAGCTAAATCACATATCTTGGAATTTAAATACTTCCTGGACAAATTTCAAATCATTTATGAAGACGTAGCTTTAAGGATTTTTTGCCATTCTTTAAAACAGGATGCTCAGCAATGGTTTCAGTGTTTGGAAGCAGGTTCAATTAATTCCTGGCAAGATCTTCAAGATGTGTTTCTTACATATTGGGGCGAGAATAAGTCATATGAAGAGCACCTTTTGGAAATATATTCTATCCGAAGGCAAAGTAATGAATCAATTTCTGAGTTTAATAGGAGGTTTCAAAAAATTTATTTCAGCATGCCAGAAGAAATTCGACCTCCAGAAGCAGTAGCTATGGTCTATTATTTGAAAGCTCTTTCTTTTGCCTTGGCTTTTTATCTAAAGGAGAGAAAGCCTAGCACTCTGAAGCTGATGTTTCTCCATGCGCAAGAAATCGAGAATAATGCATGGGCTTGTAAATTTTTTTCCTGTAATGTAGAAAGTCCAAGTTATGTTAAAGATAAGAGTGCTTGTGAAGGGAACATTGGAATTTCTTTACAAGAGAATGTAAGTTCAGAGGCTAATAAAAATTTCCAAAAAGTGTCAAAAGGTTCCTATCTTGGTGAAAGGCAAGAATCTAATCATTTTGAAGATTCTAGTCGAAACTTAGTTGTAACAACTGAACTACAATATGAAAGCATGGAAGATCATTGCAATAATTTTGTGAGTATTGAGGAAAATAGTGCAGTTTCTCAGACCTGTTTGCAAGAGGAAGATTTTAGTCATCAATTGATGTTAAGTGAAGAGCATCAGCATTATGGAGAGCAAACCTTGGATGTGTATTGTCAGCCTGAATTCTTGCCTACAGGAAGTGGCAGTCAGCTTCCTAACACACAGTTCCTAATTGAAGGGTCAAATAATGAAAGAAGCTGCCATGTTCAAAGATGTCTGCAAAATGTTCAAGAAAATAAGGTAACCAAAGTTTTGTCTCATGATTTCTATGATCCAATTGCTGAATATATGGCAAATTTCTTTGGTCAGCAACAAGCTTTAATGCAAGGGTATGTACAAAATTTTTTATATGAAAATTTTTCATGGTACATTCCTCTTTTGATTTTTAAATTTTAGCAGTATGAAGGTATTAGATCTGACAAGCAGATGTTGGATTGGTCCCATTGGAAGGTTGAATTCACTTGATTAAGTTCAACCATGCTTATATATATAGGAGTTGTACATAAATAAGCTCAGGAGTTGAGCATTTCCAGCTGCAGTATTTCTAGTTTAAAATTTTCAGTTCAAGAATAAAGATCCTAGAAGAAGAGTAGGTTCAGAGAAGTTTTGAAGTTTTCAGAGATTTTGGATTGAGGAAAATTCAGTCTGAGTTGACTCCATGCCCAATAAAGGCTACTGATCTACAAGTTCTCAGCACTTTGATACCAAAATACTGTCCCCAATTGGAGCCAGATGTTGTAGCACAACTTTACTCAGCAAAAAGTTGGGAGAAGCTGTTCTTCCTTGCATCTTCATGCAAACATCTCTTGACAGGCCTGTTTCTGCCAAGATCTTTCTTCATGGAACTCATGACTGGAAAACAAGAAGAATTCTCCCACACCTGGTTGCTTCAATCACAGAGTCAGTCGAGATCTGAAGAAAGATGTGAAAACATTTATGGACTGTTGTGTGATATAATTTGTCACCTCTTATCTGATAAACATGGAACAATTGAATGGATTGAAGCTTCGAAAATTGACAGAAAAAAGTATTTTCCTGAACTCATATTGCCGTTTGGCTATCATCAAATATTGGCAACCTGGTCAACCGGCAGCTGATATTTTAAGAGCTTAATCGCTTAAGGTGGAAATTTATATTTGAATCATATATATGGGATAAACGTTTTTGTTATTTGCATTTCTCTCTTAAAATGAAATTCGACTGAATGATTTACTCAGCCAAAGAGATGTAAAACTCGTGATGAATTTTGTACTGTGATTAGTGGCATTCTGCAGTCTGTCTAGTGGCAGCAAATGCATGCTTCGAAGCTCCAGAACGGGTTGCAGCGCTAATCCTGGTAGCTCCAGCGATTGTAGCTCCTTTGACCATTGGGAAGAATTTGAATTCATATGAAAATGCAAGGCAAAGGAATGAAAATGAGAATTCAAGTTCAAAAGCACAAAGATTGTGACATTGAATGGCTTACAAATGATGCCATAGAGCGCACTTCTCTGAAGTTGCTGGAAAGTAAGGAGAGGTTGAAACGTGTGTTTGACTTGATTGTAATTGACAGCCAGAAAGAGAAAGCTGGTGTTGACAGCACCGTTCAAATCACTGAGTCAAAAAGCAAAGCATCGAGTTTCAAGGATAACGAGGCGGATCTTAAAAACAGGGAAATCACAATAGATAAAAATGAGCTTTTTGCATCTGAAGCTCGAAGTGAAGAACAGACTTGCGCAAAAGAAGAAAAGTCCCTTGCTTCTCTGGAACAAGCGGCGAGGAAAAAGGTATCAAAACTTTCATTGATTTTGGAGTCAGAGAAGAGTCAGGGATCTGTTTTAAAGGCTATTCTGCAAGCAAGAAAACTATCTACCCAGAATTGAAGGAGGTTCGTGTTTTTGTTTTGATTAGTGTTGGTTCTATTGAGGAAGAAATCCTTGAACACGCGAAACAGAAAATGGGGATTGATTCTAAGGTTATCCAGGCTGGCCTTTTCAAGGACACTTCCATAGCTCAATTCAAATTAGTTCATTTCCCATTCAAATCGAACCAGTACTTAGGCAAATGGAGTCAAAGGTTGGAAGTGGATATTTTCCCCACCATGGTTTATCAAAGACTTGGGCAGCATAAATAGTATGCGTCTGTACAAATGTATTATGCACAACGCTAAGTGAAATAATAAGGATTTCTTCCACTGAAGCTATCCAGCATCAACGATTTGGATCATCCAGTTCGATCCAACGGTTTACGGGGGTATAAGTTAAACGAAGTTTATGAGAGCTAGTACCCCCCGTAAATGGTTTGATTTAAACCACTTTTTACAAAATCGACGGCCATGATGTATTACGGCCCCTCCGATCCATTTCTTAGTAACCGCTATCATTACCCCCCACAGGTAGTTTTGGATTTTCCAAAACCATGGGTGGCTTTGTTGGTGCAGTATGAGTGTAGTGGGACCCAAAATTTACCATTGGTTCCTCTACGCTTGAGTTAGAGTGGGGATTTATTTTCAGTTTTTATATTATATATTATATATATATATATATAATATTTAAAACTCAAACTTTTGTAATTGTAATTAATGCCAAAATTTTCAAGAATCAGTTTTAAAAACTGATCATAACAGTTAGTTAGATCAAATAGCAGATATAAAAGCAGAACAAGGAATAGGGGCAGGGGGTCAGAGTTTTGGGAACCTGAAAGAAAAATTTTGTAATCCAGAATAGCAAATCAATGAAAAGAATGCAGGTTTCTAGCATTTGTTTATGCTGAAATTTTTTTCTAGTTTACATATTGTTCTCATGTCTGTGAATGAAATAGAGTGATTTGAGCTGCGGGTCTCTTTATAATTGTGTATCTAAGAGTTAAACACACCTTAATGTGCACTCCTCTATTTTTACCTTACCTATACATAATTCTTCTGAGTTTTGAAGTGGTAGATTCTGTTTTAAACAACATATCAGTTTGAAATTCCTTTCTCATTTTCTCCCATTCAATCATTTCAGCATAAGTGAAATATAGCATTGCATAACATGCATGGGTTTGTTGTTTAAGGGGTCATACAATCAATGTTTTAAGGGTTTTAAATACAGAGACAAAACATATTCATTTGTGACATAATTAGATAATGTCTCAAGCACTGATTCCTTTACACAGCAAGGAATTGTTTTCTTGAGGTACAACAAGGACCATCCTTGCTCTCTCAGCACAGATGGGTTGGCACATTCATCAGATGGATGTGAAGAATGCGTTCTTTAATGGGATCATTGAGGAAGAAGTGTACATTGAGCAACCTAAAGGATTTGAGATCTTCAGCAGCGAGTCGCATGTGTGCAGACTTGAAAGAGCGTTGTATGGGCTGAAGCAAGCACCTCGTGCTTGGTACACACGGATCAAAAACTATTTCACTGGACTTGGCTTCACCAAGAGTGAGGCGGATGCAAACCTATACCAAATTGTGGTGGTGGGTAAGATTTTAATCATTGTTCTTTATGTTGATGATTTAATACTAATGAGTGATGAGCAGTTGATACACTCATGCAAGGAAGATCTTGCAAAGGAGTTTGAGATGAAGGATTTGGGCCTCCTTCATTATTTCCTTGGATTGGAAATATGGTAGCGAGAAGGTGAACTATTTGTTTCTTAAGGAAAGTATGCTTGGGAGATACTTGGTAAGTTTCTCATGCAGGACTGCAAGCCCATGGATACTCCCCTTCCAGGAAATTTTGAGGAAAGAGGATGCTACATCGACAGAGGTAGTGGATGCTACTGTCTATAGAAAGTTGGTGGGTTCGCTCATGTATTTAGTTAATACAAGACCAGACATATGCTATGCGGTGAACCAGCTTAGTCAAGCAATGGTTAAGCCTACCAAGCTCTTTTGGAAGGTAGGAAAGCACGTATTGAGATATCTCAAGGGCACATCTGAGTATGGCTTATGGTACAGACAAACAGATGAGGTGAAGTTGCATGGCTTCACGGATGCAGATTGGGCAGGCAGCCCAACGGACAGAAAGAGCACATCAGCAGGGGTTTTTAGTATCATATCTACAATAGTATCTTGGTACAGCGGGAAACAAAGATCCATGGCACTCAGTTTAGCGGAAGCAGAATACATGGTAGCAAGTCAAGCTGTATGTGAGGCTATCTAGATGAGGAAGATCATGGTCGGTTTATTCGGTTCTCATTTAGATCCTACAGTGATACACTGTGATAATCAGAATTGCATTAAACTCTCGATTAATCCCGTGTTTCATGATAGATCTAAGCATATAGATATCCAGTATCATCATATCAGATATTGGTGCAGCGGAAGATCATGTTGCTTCAGTACATTCCTATGGAAGATCAGGATGCAGATATTCTGATGAAGGTGCTCACTAGGAGCAAATTTGAATACCATAGAGGCAGGATCGGGGTGAAGGATAATCCCTACCTTGTTGAGAGGGAGTGTTGAGATTCAACAAGATGATGAGCTTAGTGGAAATTAAGCACCTTCACTAAGTGGGGCCCACATGCTATTTTTAGGTGTATGTCTATTTTTAGACATGGTGAGCTATTCTATAAGTTGTAGGATGCTATTTGTAGATGGTTGATCAAGTTGGAAAAACAGATGAAATATTATTTTTAGAAGATTGGGCGGAGTCTATTTATAGATCGCTAATCTAAAAATAGATGCATGTCGATTATTATTAGCCCTTAATAATAATACGACAATAAATATCAACTTATTCTCATGGAGCACTTTATTTCAGTGAACAGATTTGGAAAATCAGTGGGCTGAATTAATTGCGCAATTCTTAGGGTGGTTGGTGACTCATGCACGGAGGAATCAGTTAGAACTGAAGTGGCAGAGTTGTGACAGAGTTGGAAGAGTAGTTATGGGAGTTGTTATTTAGTTTAACTCAGTTAAGTGAGTTAAACTCAGTTGTGCTAGTTGTATCTAGTTCTAACTGAAGATACACTAGTGTGAGTTTAGTGAATTAATTATTTAATTAATTCATAACTAGAGACTCACTTGCAACTGAACAAATACAATAGTTAACTACTTGCATGTCAGTTCCAGTGGAGACCTAGTGGAGAGATAGGTGAAAGGGTGAGATGGACTATCTGTTGTGACTATAGTGATGCATTCAATGCATCTGACACACATTGGAGATGCCAATGAGGATTGCACAGTCAAAGCAAGGCCAATTTGAATTCTTTCAGAGGTCTTCTTCAACAGGGATTTCACAGTGGAGGCAGGCTGTCAGGAGGCAAGAAATTGGTGCATAGATATGCAAATTTCTGCATGGCAGTGTGTAATGATTGTTGATTGTACTAAGAGCTTGATGCAATAAGCTTTGTATGAGATTATTACATGATCCATTGATATACATAATATATGATAGTTGGGGTTTTTAGCTTTAAGCTTTCCCGTTAAACAAATGTGTTTATGTGCGATTGATTTTGCTTCATATGTGTTTTGCAATTGGCGATTTAATTTCCGCAAAGAATTAAGTGGAAGGATCTGTATTTAACATAAGTTAATTTGTTATATCATGGGAGTCAAATAATATACATGCATCTTGTATAATTTCTACAACATCTGGTTAGCTCAAAACTCAACCATCATAAATCAAAATCCTAGATTATGTGCATAATTTTGAAATTAAAAGCTAAAATGAAATATTGATACTTATCTTTCAATCTGTTTTTTTCTTTTTCCTATGTTCTTTGTCTTTTTCTATACACACATTGAATCGGTTGCCAAGCCGGTAAGGACCCAATGACTTCTCTTGTCTTGACCACTTTTACACACTAGATCAGTTTCCAAACCCAGAAAGCACTCAATGCATTATCTTCTCTTCTCTTCCAAAGAAACAAGGGAATCCAAATACTATACTTCCTCCTTCCTCAATATCAACGACAATGGAATCCAAAGGCTACTCAACCTCCTCCCTTAATATCAACAACAAGGGCATCCATACAGGCCCTTACCTATTTTTCCCAACACATTATACAACACATACATGTACACATGGTGTACCACAACACTTTCACATATATACATAATACAAAACCACGACATGTACAAAATACACATGACACAATACAACAAATATGTTGTTTCTTTGTAGACAATTTTAGGCTCGAGAATTGTGCTAAAGCATATAAATACACATTTATTTGAATGGATGATAAATGAATTAAATGATTAACATATACATAACTCAGTATCTTAAAAATTGATCAAAGTGTTTATTCCACTACTAACAAGATGTGAATCTTTAAATGCTTATGATAGATGAAAAAAGGAGATTTCTCGTAGTTAAATCTTCCTGAATATTTATATTATCAAAAAAAGCACAGTCGTATAGAAATATTTCTATAGCTTAACACTTATACGTTTGAGAGATGATATAGGGAAATAATTTTATGATGTAGAAGTACTAAGTTAAACATATTGTTTAATTAGATAATCTAAGTGACGATTATAACTTTGCATGGGTTGTCAGGGAGATCAAAACTCAATAGCCTTACCAATACTTATATATTACCTCAAATATATTAAGAATAATAGTAATGATTACACAAGGGAGACTCACATGAACACAAATGCTGCTAGAAACTGAAGCTAGAAGCCTTTGATTATCTTCAATATTTCCAAAAACACAATACTGTCTCTGGTTCTATCGAAGTATCAACCCTTCTTACTTTGAATTACAAAATAATTATAGAGTGTAATTCAAAATATCTAGCCCGTTACAAATTTTTTTACAATAAAATAAAGTTTATCTAAAATGATTTGGATAATCCTAATTAATACAACTTAAAATATAAATTATGGTGTTGTTCTAGTGGAATTTGTATGCCATTCGAGCATTTAGTCTCTAACTGTTGTCTTTAAACTTGATTCTGATGATTTTTTTCCTATTGCTTTGCCCAAATCCTACCTCTGAATCTACTTTAAGTTCTTTCAAAAAGTTCATGGAAATTATCCCACTTATCATCATTTGGATATGAAAAATTTATTACTTTCCTGAATGTTTCATCTACCTCAATGTTTTTTTCAAATGTAGGATTGTTTACAAAGAGATGGTGAATTTCATATGAAATGAATAAATCGTTTTCTAACCCTTGAAGAAAAAATTTACCACCGACATTTCCTATTACTTTGGAAAACTTGGAATTGTCTACTACTATGTCGTGAAATCTCTTTTGATAACTTTCCTGTTGGATTAAACTGGCCATGAGAATCTCTAAGTGATGGGCGTCCTTTGCTAAAAAACAGAAAAAGTTTTATAAAATCTCTTGATTTGAACTTCTAGGTCATGACACTTGTTTTCCAACTGTAGCATTAAATTTATTTTTATCAATACTTTTATGACTTCAAGGATTGCATCAATCATGTCTTTAATGCCCATTTCTTTAAGTTATTTTGTTTTTGAATACAAAATTTTGATTATTCTTGTTGCTTCTCTGGGTTTGTTGTCCAGTTCCTCTTTGATCTCAACAATGGTTTATTTTCCTTTTTGTACTAGTTTCTCCTATTCAAAAATGATTTCTATTGATGTCCAAACATTTGTAATGGTTGAGTTTATGTCTACCCATATTTTCTCTTTATCTTTTTCCAGATTCTGTGCACTAACTGATTCATCCATGTAATTTTCAAGTTGTTTGGTGAGCTTGACGGAATTTTATGCTTCTGCAAAATATGCATTATCTGCCTTGATTTTATTATCTTCTTCCCTCTTTAATGATGCTTTCAACTTCTCAATTTCTATTTTCTTTAGTGACAAATCTTCCATAGATTTGGATAGATGTTTAGTTGAGTCCTGGGTAGTTGGCCCTGCTTCTAATGTAGAAGTTCATGCAATAACACATTGCTCTCTCTCCTTTAGTAATATTTCCATCTCTACAGTTTATATGGTTGTAACTCAGAACCATAAAATCTAATATCTGTGAACTTATGATATAAGTAACAATCTCCTACTTTTGATTGCTCACTTAGATGCAAAATCATTTTTATAATTTCAGTTGATATTCTTGGGACAACATCACTATTAAGAAGACATAATGAAAAATATAAAAATTGATCTACAAAATCACTAAAGGAGTAATCTTCTGAATTTCTTATGACTAATGAAGTCCAGTGAATAACTGTGGCTTTCCCTGTGAATCTAGATTTTGAAGTGACATTTAGAACCTTTGAGATTGATGATATAAAAATAGATACACCAATACAGTTTGATGATTAAAATATCTTTATGCACTAAACTTCAAAAACTACTCATGAATAATGTCTTATATGAACTGGACGAAATTAAAAAGAACAGAGGGCTTTTTACCAGGTGAAAAGACTGACAAAAATCCTAAAATGAATTCATCAACCAACTCATCACTTTGGTAACCTAAAAGACAACCAACCATGAAAAATACTTGTCTTGAAATTTATGGAAAAGTTGCTGAAGAATAAGGTGGATTGTGATGAGGTACTTCGGAACCTTCTGGCATGCCATCAATGAGTCAACTGTAAATGTATGAAGAGAAGATGGAGGATTTATTTGTAGAGCTTGGAAAATAGATTCAGGGGTTATATATAACAATCATTCTCCATTTCTGGCCACAATTTCCCTCTAGATAGGTAGGTATTGATTCTCACACTAGGTAATAAACTTAGGGAACTGATAAGTCTGGGGGAAAAAAATTGTGGCCACATGGACTCCCAAAAGATGAATTCATCAACGACATCTTTGAATTTATGAAATTCCCAATTGTGAAGTTCATACAGATTGAATTCACATTTGGTTTCAAGGATTTTAAAATCGATGTCTACGAGAGGGAATTCTTCTAGATTAGGGACTGGAAGAAGCATAGGGTTTTCAACAAAGATCCTGGATTTTCCATTTTGACTAGCCATTTAAAATTTAAAGAGAAAAAAGGAGTGATAATACCCAGCAATATGTTGGGTAATTGAAGTTTTCGACAATGGAACTCTAATACCTTCTATCATTGAGAACTTGTGCAACATTAGAGAAATAAAGGAAGTTGATAAAGTTGACGGGGGAAATTTAGATTTACAAATGTGTTTTGAATAGATGTTAAGGATATTAATTCTTAGTGCATAAATAAATGGATATTTTAATGTTGGTAGGAGTGATTTGACAATTTAACGTTCAAATCGTTAAATTATTGGGAGAAGATAGCAAGGTTAGTTTAGTAGAAATTGTGGCAGAAGTGCCAAGTTGGTGGAGGTAGTAGCGACGAGATAAAATGGAAGGAATGACAACAAAGATAGTTTTCGGGGAGGGGGGTCATAGAGGTAAGTGGTTTATGAGAAGGGTGTCCTGCAATCCATAAGCACTCGAAACGTCATGAGAAGCAATTTTGACACAACAATTTTGTGGCACCCCCCCTCCCCCCCTTCGTTAACTATTAGGAGTGCGGGGGGTCCCACAATTGTTAGTTGTTCATTTATTTGAGCGGAGAAAATCCACAGTGTTGAAAAGTGCTCGATAGATAAATCCTTTGGTGGCTTTAAAAAAGAAACATTTAACTTAGTTTATTTGCACTGAAATTTATTTAAAGTGGAATTTATAAAGAATATGCCAAATTTATTTACAAAGTGCAATAATTAATTTTTTTTGTTTTGTTTTTGTTTTGAATATTATACAATTTAGGAATATATTTCATAGGTAAAAATAAGTTATAAAATCGGATCCATTTGGGGAATTCTTCTCTTTGTGGGATGAAAAGAACATGCAGATCCATGTGCCTTCTCTTTGGGCTATGGCTGACATAGTAAATGGAGCGCAACATAGGGCTAGCATAGTAGATGGAGCGCAACATGGTGTTGACATAGTAGGATGGGCACAATGTGGATGGACGATGCATAGAAAGGATGATAGTGGCACCTATGGAGGGAAAGTGCATGTAGGGGGATATTAGCAGTTATGATTTTACAGAGGGTGGATCCCACCAAGGAGATCACGTTGAGTAGGAAGATGTAGATATTTCAAGGAAAGAGGACAAGAGGCAGAGTTGAGTTGAATGGTAGAAGGATATTTTGGATATTCCCTGATACCCATGGGTAAAATCATAAGAAAGAGGTAAATATCCTAACGATTTTCTAGGACAACTCGAATGGTCAGGAAGGAGGCTAAGAGGATTCAAGATGGTTCTAGGAAATGATAAGAAGAGCTCCTAAGGACCGAGCACGAGTTGGTCATTGATTGTTAGTCATTGGATGAAGGCTGATAGTTGCTGGATGTTGAGTGTCGGACGAGCACATTAGGAATAAACTGGGCCACGTAACCAATGTCTAATATATGATTCTGTTTATTTTTGAGTCTTTGTTGTATGTCTTAGTTTTCCACTAGTATGCAACATTATTGTAATGAATGTGTTTATTGATATATTGGCTTAATATGAGTCTGGTTATTCTGTAATGGGTTAATAATATGATTAATGTTGGGGCATATTGTTGTTTTGGAAGGCTGATGAACCATTTTGGTTCCTAAATATAAATTTGGGTGCAATGCCTCTTTTATTAATGATAATGTAAATAAGTGGTTGGATAAGTTGGTCCATTTTTTTGATGTGCAAATTTGTGAATGTTTTATTATGGTTCCATGTGTTAGTTCATTGTGTAATTTGTGATAGAATGATTTTTTAAACACTGGTTAATAATATGAATTTTTCTATTAATAACATGGTATGGGATTATCGCTTATGGGGGTGATATGTTCTGGTTTGGGTTGCTGATGTTTTCAATGTTGAACCTTTACGAATGGGTGTGAAGGTTTGTATGGTCGATAGTGGGTCAAAGTGATAACTAGTGTTTCTTTTTAGTAGTAGAATTATCAGGTTTTGGTGTTGAATATGTCATTAATGAATGAGCTTGCACCTACGGTCATATATCGTGCATGTTTGTTTTGGAATTGCAATATCTGATGGGTGTTTTGAAATATTTGATGCTAAGCGGGTATTTTTTGGCCACTACGTCGCAAATATCAGGTCCGTTATAATCCCACACGCTAACAAATGGTTCCATTGCCGAGGTTGGGATGGCTGTGTGACAGGAAAACTATGGAACCCCACGAGGGTGGAAACTATACGATGATTCAAATGGAAGTTACAGAAGTTTGTTGTAAAAGAGATAGGATACAAGAACTAGAACTTGGAGAAATGGCTACAAAAGTACGTGTTTACTGACTTCAATGAAGTTTTATTTGGATATTTTCCTAACATATTGACGTAGTGGTTTTAGTGGCTGATGGATAATAACTTGATTTATCGGCACAACAGTCCAAGGAAGTGGAAGCCACAGGAAGTATGTCAGCTTCAAGCAGTAAGCTAAAACAATTCCCATGCTGTTGAGTTTTGGTTTAAGAGTGTTTCGAAGAATATATTGTGGATTTTGCAATGGAGGTCACAGTGTCCTATACTACAGCGAAGAGAGGCATATTTATAAGGTAAATACTATTGTTGATAAATATGATGTTGGATGACCATGATTTTTTGCGTTTGGAGTCCAACACCATGAGAACCTAATCTTCTTGTGTGAGCGGGGAAGTGGGGAAGAAACAATATATGGTCTGAGGAGAATGAAAGGGAAAGAGGAAGAAGAAATGTGGCGGAGGCTAATAGTGGGCCCAAAATTGCACATAAAAAGGGAAAAGAGAAAGGATGGAGCAAGAGAGTTATGAGGATGGAAATTTGAGGAGGGGGACGAGGTATCAATTGGGTGATGCAATAGGAGTTTGGCCAGCATCAATTACTTCCAAAAGAAGGATCCAAAAGGGAGGGGCTAGGAGAGGCCATCGTAAAACACAAAGTAATGCTAGTGATCAGAGCTATGAAGGGACACACTTTGATACACCACAAAGGAAGGAAGGAGAGAGGGAAAATTTGAGTCCACATAATACAAAATATTTAAAACTTGGATAGTAGAATCATACCATGCCTAATGTTGAGCCCACAATCAAGGATGAAGAGGTTGTTGAGAAATCAATGATTATAGGAATTAGGGTTTGATTCCTCTTTTATTGATAATTACATGTGGGTTATGTTGGATTATTTTACTTCTTTATTAGTTTATATTTCATCAATTAATTACAAAATTAAATGTATATGAGGACCACAAGGACAAGAGACACAAGATGTAGGCTCTCAGCCAGGGAAAAACCCCTCCAAGGGGAAAACAAAGTCCAACTCTTCCACTAGTAGATTCAAATTAAGATGAGACAATCCAAGACCCTTTATACCTAGACAAAGTCATCCTCTAATAACCAAGTTAACCCTTCCTCCTTGTATATAACTCCTGCCAAAGTCTCCAAGTGTCTGCTTCCTAGTTGCAACTTTAATCCAAAATTTTGGCTTGCAACAACAAATTCAACCCCCAAAAATAGAATTTCAGACCTATTGTAGATTTATAAATTTGGCCCTAGCTACAACCTAGAAAATTTGCACATGTGAGATATAGATTGCCTAAGAAATTTGATTTAGGTCTTCCTAGCTTCTTCCTTCCTTCTCCAACTACTTCGCTATTCTTTCTGCTTCTATCTCTTGTAGATCAAACTTGATGAGTGGGTGCTCCAAATAAGTCGAGTTACCTATATATATATATACCATTTCTATGAATTGAATATCCCTAATGTAGGCTGACTTCATGAGGACAGGGCCGACTTGATGTGGACGTGGAAAATGAGCTTTTTTGTCTAAAAAATAATTATTTTTACATGCTACAAAAGCCCAAGAAGGGTCTAATAAAAATGAAAATGACTCTATTGACTTAGGACAAAACCTAGTAGCCTTCAATGGAGGCTTTGACCCAGAAAACATTGAGCCAAGCATGACAACCATGCTTTAATAATTTATTTTATTTAATAATAAAATTTCTTTTGACAAATATAATTATGAAGACCGATATTAGTCACATTCTTCAACACTCCCTCTTAAGTAGGGAGGTATTCAAAATTACATACATATAAAGGTACATGGAATATCTCAAAATGATATGAGATACAAAGAGTTCTAGAAAACACTTGCTATAGATTAGATACCTTACTAGGGTACTCTAATCGGTTGGAATAAGGTGCACTCATGCTTTTACCTCTCTAGGTACCATCGCGATTTTAAGCTATAACACCAGCCCAAGGATGTAGGTGTGTATCCAAGGTCGAAGCTCCATGACCAATGCCACCCTCCCTACTTCAGGATCTAGGCATGAACACATAGGCCAACCAAATGTTCTCCCAAGCATATTATTTCCACAATATGATTCATATCTCCCTAAAACTTAATATGTAAGATTAACCAATCCAAGCATGCTTTTAAAATAATTAAACTTCTTATTTGCAAGATATTTCATCAATACATCAACTACCTGTTCATTTGTTAGAATATATTGTAGCTTCACGACCCCGTCTTGTACAAAAGAACTAATGTAATGGTAATTTTTATTGATATGCTTCATCCTAGCATGGAATATGGGGCTTTCAAACATCTTGATGCTGCTTTGTTTATCACAATTTATCACTATAGGATCTAGAGGCTTACCACAAATATGACACAAGTTTTCTTAACCAAACAACTTCTTTTCCTACTTCACATGCAACAACATATTACACTTAAGCACTAATTAGCACAACATAATCTTGTTTTCTAATCATCCATGAAATCATTGCAGATCCCAAACTAACGGTAGTGCTTCTTCCATTAGTCTCATTTCCACCCCAATTGAATTGGTAAAACTTGTCAACTTAACTTCCTTTCCATTATACTTCAGGTATTGATGAATTGTACCACGTAGGTATCTTAAGATATTCTTCGCATATATCCAATGGTCATGATGAGGTTAGAACTAAAATTTACTAATTTTTTTTTACAGTAAAGCATATATCAGGTCTCGTATTCACCGAGTACATCAAAGAGACCACCAAATTACAATAGATTGTAGGGTCGATGAGACTAGAGTCAGATCTTCTTAACTTTTTGAAAATTTTTGATCATGGGAGTAGTCATAGGCTTGGAATCCATCATACCAAACTTTTTTAACATATTGATTATATATTTACCTTGACCAAGATATATCTCACTAGGTTTCTGCCAAAATTTCAAGCCCAAGTAATAATGCACAAGTCCCAGATATTTCATTTAAAATTCTACTACCAACATTTTATTGCATTTTAGAATTCTGAGCTCCACACCTATAATAAAATAATCATCCACATATAGTATTATAATGTTTGGTTCATTCTTCACTATCTTGATGTAGAGGTTTTCATTGATAGAACTTTCGATGAACCCACTTCTTAAGAGATGTGCATCCATTCTTGCATATCAAGAACTAGGAGATTGCTACAAGCCATATAGATATTTCTTGAGTCTGAAAACATGTTTATCACTACTATTTATCTAAAATCCTTCCAATTTTTCAATATATACTTCTTCATCAATGATTCCATTTAGAAATGATTTTTTGACATCCATTTGATGGATATTCCATCCCATAGTAGCATCTAGAAAAACCAAAGATCTTATAGTCGTATACATGGTAGTAGGAGAAAATTTTTATTCATAATCTATTCCTTCCTTTTGTGAGAAACCAGTTGCAACAAATCTAGATTTGTATTTGTCTATGCTTAAATCAATGACATGTTTGATTTTGTAGAGCCATTTGGAAGTGGAAACAGATTTTTCACTACGTATATGAAAGATTTCCAAAACCTCATTCTTCACGATGGATTTATATTCTTCCTACATCATTTTATTCCATTCTTCTTGATGAGTGACTTCTTCAAATGTAGTTGGTTTTGCTTCGATTAAATTCATCACGTATGCTACATATCCTGAGAGTATCTTTGGTATTTTTCTTTATTTAAAAGTTCCTTTAGTTATTCCATGTCCTTCAACATCGTCAAGTGTACATTTTAACAAATTTGGACTTTTTATTGTTTCAGGAATGATTATAGGTTGAATGGGATCACCTGGTCCTTCTTCTTCTTCTTCTTGGTTTGTAGTCATGGTGCTCTTCTTCTTCAAATAAAGGTACAACTTCTTCATCATATTCGATTGATATATCCTTAGACCTTTTTTAAGCCTGGTTTAGATGAAATATAAAATCCCTACTAACTTTTATTTGTATCCCTTCCTTGATGTAGATTCTATAAGCCTTTGATGAAGGGATATAGCCAATGAGGATAATTTTATACTTACAAAGTCCAAATTCTTTTGCTTGTCTTTTGGAACATGGATGTATGTGGGACATCCAAATATTTAGAGATGGTATACACATGGACACTTCCCTGTGAATGATTCTTCTGGTGTCATATTATCAATGATTCTATGAGGAATTCTATTTTTTATATACAATGTTGTCATTTTTTATTCTCCCCATATAAAATTTGGTAGACCTTGATAAAATATCATAGTCCTTATGCATTCTTCAATGACTCTATTGTTTCTTTCTGCTACACCATTTTTCTCGGGATTGTAGGGAACATTGAGATCCCTCTTAATGCATGATTCCTTAGAATAAACAATTAGTTCTTTTGAAGTGTATTCCCCTCCATTTTTGGATATCAAAGTATTTATATTTCTTTCATTTAAGGTATCAACTTCGGATCTAAATTCCTTGAAATTTTCGAATACTTCATCGTTTTCCTTGAGAAGATAGAGGCGTTTATTTTTAGTTTTATCATCAATAAAGGTCACATAGTAAACATGGCCTCTAAGATATTTATTAGAAATTTTCCCACACACATAAAAATGAATGAGGTTTAATATATTCGTATACCTTATATCACTTCTTGTAAAAGGTTTCCTAGTATTATTTCACAAAGGAAATACCTTGCATATTCCTTCATGATCTTCCTTGATGTTGGGGATTCCATTTACAATTTGACTAAGAGATGTTATTATATTGTAATGAATGTGCCCATATATTCTATGCCAAATTTAAATAGGGTTGATATCCATGTCAATTAGGGCTTGAGGAGATGGTGTTATAACTTTATATAGTCTTCCTTCAAGAACTCCAATAAAATTTTCCTTTTCAATACTTGAATCCTTTCCCCAAACCAAAAATTTTCCATCTACAAAAGATACCCTATTTCCTTTATCTTCTAAAAAAAAAATGGAAAGTAAATTATTTTTCAAACTTTGGACATAAAGGATGTTTTTTAGGTGTAGCTTTTCTCCACTTTCTAGCTTCATTGATGTAGATCCAAGGTCCTTGACTGCATAGTTGTTGTTGTCTCCTAGCTCCATTGCATGTGATGATGGTTCCCTTGATAGAGTATGAAGTTTTCCACTTTATCCCATCACATGTCTTGAGGACCCACTATTAATGATCCACGCGTTCTCATCATCTAGTGTTCTTGTAAGTGCAACAAAGAATCCTTCACTCTTGACTCTCCGAGATAGATTGTAGATGATCCTTCCAATCCAAATTCCAACAATTTTCATGATATTGAGACCCATCTTGAAATGAATTTCCATTAGGTAGTAAAATTTCCTTCCAAGTCTGTTTTTCCCTTCTTCAAATGATAGCCGACAAAATGATCTTCAACCTTCTTCTGCCTTAGCTCTGAAACCATGTTGAGAAATCAATGCTCATAGGAATTAGGGTTTGATTCCTCTTTTATTGATAATTAATTGTGGGTTATGTTGGCTTATTTTTCTTCCTTATTAGTTTATACTTCATCAAGAAATTACCAAATTAAGTGTATATGAAGACCACAAGAAAAAGAGACACAAGATGTAGGCACTCAGCTAAGGGAAAACCCCTCCAAGGGGAAAAAATAGTGCAACTATTACATTAGTAGATTCAAATCAAGATGAGAAAATTCAAGACCCTTGATACCTAAACAAAGACCTCCTCCAATCACCAAGTCAACCCTTCCTCTCTAACACCCTCTTCCCACATTTATCCAAGTTACCAACTTGCTAGTGTAACCATGTGACAAAGAGTTACTATGATATGATTCAAAATCCTAGATCACCTTAATGACTTCCCTCAAGAGCTACAAGACCCCCAAGGGCTAAACCACCCTTTCCAAGTTGCCAAGTCATGAGATAAAACTCTATTTCAGTGCCCTAATCTCTCGGATGCTGGCGCAAAATTGCATAATTTCGACTGTAACCTTCCAGTCACATGCATGATTCCTATCACTTTGATCTTCACCTCCTTATATAGCATAGGCCTTAGCCAATACCACGTGTCAAAACCACACTAGTGCCAATGGTAATATTTGACGGGATCAAATATCCATCACATCCCTCAATATTGTGGGCTAATACCATGGTAAAGATCCTTGGAATTTAGTGAATCACAGTGCACCAAATGTACACATTTTTTCTTCTTCATACTCGCGTGTGTATGAAAATTTTCTTCATAGAACCCACGTATATTTCTTCAAATGCTCACCTTTATAATTATTCTGTCTTTGACTTGCATACCTATGTCCAATCATTTTGTCACTCTATTCCATCACTCTGTCACCTCTGAACTGGCCTGTGTACTCATCCGGTTACCATATACTTATCCTGTTACAAGTGGGTTGCCATCAAGGACAACACATACATCATAATGCCAAAAATCTCCCTAGTTGGACTAGATGGAAACCACATTGGTGTTTGATCACCACAACCTATAGATAGCTATAAAGCACATCAAACACCAAGTTACTCTCCCCCTTTGACATTAAGGGAAAAGGGCAGGCCAATGCCGAATCAAGGATTCTCTTTCCTTGTAGAGACATGAGCAATGTAGATATGATTTTCACTATATATTGACCATGCTCCCCCTGAGCACATGCTGAATCTTTTGAAATATTTTCAATGAAGTACATGACTCTATGAATCAACAGAGTATGACCTTTCCTATCACTAAGGATTCAAACTTACATAAATCACCCAAGCAAGTGGGGATACATAACATCAATTTCCCATCATGGGATTACATACATAATTTATTTTGTCCATATATGATTGAATAAAACAAGAGTTACATAATTGGTATTTACATGAAATTTACATCAAATGACAGATATGGAATTTATAACCAAGAACAAAATATCCCAATAGTGAGAGATCAAGACCATGATAGTCATATGCAACCATCATATAATGAATAGGATCTACATCATAAGTATCTGTTAGCAACAACATGTGATTTGTATTTAAAAATTGCTTGAGGTTAGTGAAATTTTGCAAGTGAGTCAATTAGGTTTTAAGCCTATTTTGTAAAATTATGAAACACATACACATGAAATTTAAACTCATCTTTTGTAGAAAATACAAGAAAATATCACCATAATAGTAAACACACAACAAAAATTGACGAAGGAGTTCACCCCTCCTGGGCTACGTCTCCTGGTCTAGCTTCCAATGGTTGGGCATATTTCATTATGCTCTAAAAATGGTGTTTACATACATTTACAATGCTCAAATGGCTTCAACACTTGCTCCAAAAACTTCAAATCTATCAAAAACCCATGTCTAGCCTCTTTATGCTTCCAAAAAGGCCAAAAACTAAAGAAGTTATGGTCATTCCAAGTTTTCTAGCAATTCGTCCTACAATTTCGACCTCCTTCAAACTGCCCTACATTTTTGCCCCAAAAAATGCTAACGGGGAAACTTTTCTGCCAACATTCGACGCAATTTGTGGGATCGTTTAAATGCCCAATGATGCCTTAAAATTGAATTTTTAATCCTATAACAATTGGCTTAATTATTTTGAATTAAATACAGTGGGGCTGGTCTAAGCCCTAGCCCCTAGTCCCACCCCTTATTTCCGTGGGCATGGTGACCAGTGTTGGGGCTAGCCCCATCCCACCCCCAATGCATCCTTCATTAAAATTTATATAGAACTTTAAAACTATATGGTTAAGAAACGAATGGTGGCATAATGGTAAGTTCGATTGTTTCTGGTTGGGAGGTCCCAGGTTTGACCCCTCCCGACCTCACCTTGACCCTCACAAAATTTTTAGCCAAATAGGAGGCACCATGTGGCGGCCTCCAATTGGGCCACATGGTGGCCTCTCATTGGCCTATAAAAATACCAATAGCATTTCCCCAATTCCAACTAATTAGCAAATGGAAAATGGCGCGCTTTGATTATTACAACAAGATACATAAAATAGTCTAGTCATTGTTCAAATGTACAGACTGCTGACTAGGAAACCCTGTCATCTAGAAACCATTTTTTTTTAGCTGTTTCCAAAAGTGGGCAGAATGCGAATGCAAGAGCATACAGATTCAGTTTTTTTCAAAACAAGTTGCACCAGATTCAGAAGGATGAGATTTACGCAAGAGCACATGTTTCATTCCATTCTGAGTACTTTGAATTTTGAGCATAAAATTGATCCACTGAATCATTCCTCCCCACTAGAGGCTTTTGGACCCCAAAATATCACTTTTAATTGACAAACAAGTGAGGGTACAGTTCCCTCACCCTTCCAATCTCAATCCATTTGGCTTTGCTTGTATTTGTACCCTTGAGCCCCACACGAAGATATTCCACGTTTACTCATTTTGAAGTCCTTGTTTTTCTATCAAGGATAGTGTCTTACTGCAATTATTCAAGATATTTAGGAGAGAAATATTCAATTGAAGGAATTTGAACATTCTCTCCTTGATATTGAATCAAAAGAGGCTCCTAAAATCTTAGATTCTCAACATTAACAACTGCATAAATTTTCAGGTATGAAGGCAAATCCAACCTAAAGGAATTATTACCAATCTTTTCAAGAATTCTGAATGGACCATATCAAATTAGTTTCAACTTTTTATCTTCTCCTTGGAGTCTCTCTTTGCTAATGGGAAGCCAAACTTCATCACTAACTTGGAAATTTTGATCTACACGATGCTTATCATGTCTTGTCTTGTACTTGACTTGACTCTTCTACAATTGTTCTTAAAATGTTTTATGTACCAATTGAACTTGTTCAATAAATATTTTAGCTTTGTCTATGTCACTATGACCATCAATAGAAACCCAAAGATAAAATCTAAAGAAGATTTAGGCAAGTATCCAAAACGTGCCTCAAATGGTGAGGTTTGAGTCAAAGAGTGCTTGGCCTAGTTGTAAGCATGCTGAATATAGTGCAAATGTTCATCCCAAAACTTAGGATGCTTGTTGCAATAACCACGAAGAAGATGTATCACTGTCCTGTTCACCACCTCTATTTGGTCGTCTTTTTGCGGATAAAATGCTGTACTATTTTTCAATTTGGTGTCCATGAGCCCCCACAAGCTTGACCAAAAGTTCTAGACAAAGCGAGAATCTCGATCACTAATAATGGATGTGGGAAACCCACAATGCACTCATACATTCTGAAAGAATAACTAAGCGAATTTTTAGCTGTAACTTGATTTTTACAAGGCATCAAAATACACATTTTTCTGAACCTATCCACAACTACATAAAGATAAATGACCACTCCTAGACATAAGTATACGTCCTACAAAGTCAATAGAAACATTCTTCCATGGAAAAGAAGGTACATGAAGTGGTGTATACAATCCAAAATTTCTATTTCTAGGCTTACTAACAACACATAATGAACATCCTCTTACAAACAGTGACAAAATTTCAAGCATACGGGGCCAATAGCAATACCTATGTAATTGTGCCACTGTCTTACCTACATCGAAATGAACAACAATAAGAGAAGTATGTGCTTCCCTTATGATGTTGACTCTCTCCCCCTGTGGAATACAAATCTTTCCAAGATGGTACAACAAGTTATCATGCACATGATAATCCAATTTTTCTACTTGGTTACCTTGACACAAAGTCACATATACATCTTTGAAATCACTATCTAAAGCATATTGTTCAACATAGCTCTCATGCATGACATAATTATGCTTAAGAATAGTGGTTTCACTAAAAATATGCCTAGAAAGCAAACAAACAACTTTATTATAGATATCTTTCTTAGACATTATCACCAAGTGGAATTTTTGAAGAAAACCCATCCATCGAAAGTACCTTTCTTGCTGCAAATTTGTTTGTGATTGCAAGTATTGCAATGGTTGATGATCAATGTGAATGATTGTTTCTTTGCCCATCAAGTAGTGTTTCCACTTTTTCACACTTTGCACCAATGCATACACCTTGTCATATGTAGGATAATTAATCACTGCACCATTAAAATTTTCCGAATGAAAACAAATGGGATTACCATGTTGCATGGGGACAACACCCATGGAATAGTCGCTTGCATCAGTTTGTATCTCAAATGTCTGTCTCAAGTTTGGAAGTGCAAGTATAGGAGCTGAAATTATCTTTTCCTTCAATGCATCAAATGTCTTTTGCTGCTTAACTCCCCACTAGAAGACCTGCTTCACACTTGTCAATGCATGCAATGGAGTTGTGATAGAAGAGATGTTAGCAATAAAATTCCTCCAATATTGGGCTGATCCAAAAAAACTTCTAACCTATGTCACTGTTTTGGGCCTTGTCTAATTCAAATGACATCAACCTTGGAGGGATTTATTTTTAACTCTCCTCCTCCAACAATATGACCCAAATAGACTAAGGAAATTTTCCCAAATTCACATTTTGACATATTTAATTTTTTTTCTTTCTTTATTCAAGACATCTAATACTTTTTTGACATGCATGACATGTTCTTCATGAGATTTAATGAAAATTAAGATGTCATCTAAGTGGACTATCAAAAAATCATCTAGAAATGGCCTCAATACATCATTCATCACACGCATGAAGTGGTAGAGGAGCATTACAAAGACCAAAAAACATAACTAGCCATTCAAACAAACCTTGCTTTGTTTTGAATGCTATCTTCCATATGTCTCCTTCAAAAATTCCAATTTTATGACAGTCACTCAAGTACAACTTAGTAAAATAATTAGAATCTTTCAATTGATCAAGTAAATCATTATTTCTAGGAAGTGGGTAACAGTTCTTTACCGTAATCTTTTTTAATGCACATAAGTCCAGACACATGTGCCATGTTACATCCTTCTTTGGCACCAAAAAAATAGGTGAACCAAATGTAAAAGTACTTGGTCAGATGATCCCCTTGTCAAGCAAATCTTGGATTTGTTTTTTAATTTTTTCATTTTCCATCACTGACATCCTGTACATGCCAATGTTAGGAAGAGGACAATCTTGCCGCAATTGGATTTCATGTTGGATTCCTCTTTTGGGAGGCAATCACTTAAGCTCCTGAAAAATATCATCATATTGGTTAACAACCTTAACCAAATCATATTTCAACTTTGAATCAAAACCGTGAAAGGCTTCATTATCAGCATCATTCTTTTGTTTGACCATTAAAATCACAAAATTCTTGCTAGAGTTAATAATTCTCTTCATTTATTTGGCATTCACAAGTAAAATATTTAGTTTCAATTTTGGTATGCTTTGAAATAACTTGAATATGGAAAAGTTCACTTCTTGTTTTCTCATCTTCAGTATCATTAGGAAAAATTAAATAACTAGTGCTTTCTATGTCCTTACCTTTCATTCCCATTGCTGTGATATTTGTTTCATCTCCTGAATCGGATCCTAAATAATGTTGTGTAGTTGGAGCTGTCTTTTGCTTCCCTTTGTTAAAATTTTTGGGTGTCATCTCAGGATGAAGTTTCCAGTAGTGTTTTTCATCATGACCATATTTTGGACAGTGCTTGCATGTTAATTTTTCTCATTCTTTCTTAATGGAAGCATTATTATTTCCTTGTCCTTTGAACTTACCCTTCCCTTTGTCTCCATTTTTAAAGGTCTTTTTGTTGCCCTCTTGTGGAACATTTTTCCCTCTTGCTTTTAGATGTGTAGCCTATACACAAACCTCATATAAAATTGTAGGGTTAAACATTAGTATGGTATGTATCAAATAGATATTCAAACCTCCAATGTATTTAAACAAAGTATCTTGTGATGATAAATCTAGACCCAATATTAGTGCTCTTCTTCTAAACCCTTGAGTATATCTTTGCACACTTTGACCCTTTAACCGCCTAAAGTTTTGCCAATCCATAATAGATTTTTTCTTGTATGATAATGGATATAATTATCTTCATCATGCAACAAAAAAATCATTCCAATAGGTTAAGACCTTACCATGTTTCTTCATGTCCTCTTGAGTTTTGGCTTCCCACCAAATAAGGGTTGCACCTTCCAACCTTAATGAAGCAAGCTAAATATTGGTGTCATCATCCTTGATCCTTTTTATCCTGAAATATAATTCAATTTGAAGAACCCAATTGTATAATATTTCATCATTTACCTCACCAATGTACATAGGTAATTCGAATTTTATGTCAAGTTTCAATAATGGAATTTTCCCATGTCCATTTGGAGAATCTGGAGGTGTTGGTGAAGGAGTTATTGTGGACGAAGATGATGGTGAAGATGGTGGTGAGGATGGAGGTGAAGATAATGGTGGTTTCAAAGGTGGTTTGTCACCATTCCATTTTTTAGGCTTGTCCCCATCTCCTCCATCTCCTCCTGGAGGTTTGGAGCTCTCACCTTGCAACCTTGTGTTTTTCTCCTCATAGAGAACTTTCACCATTTGTGTCATATCAAATAATGATTTCCTAAAGGCTTTTTAATATTCTAACATGTTATAAAGCTCCCCTTCATGTGACATACTTGATGAAGCTTCAACTGCAATTTTAGGTAGAATTTGTGGTGGATATTGTGGAAAACTTGCTCTCCTTTTCCTTGACCTTACTTGAGGACTTGCAACCACAAGCTTTCCTTCTCCTCTCTTGAGTTTCAACCTTGTAAGAGTCACATACACTTTAAAAAAATTAAACCCTCACATCAACAAGAAAACCTATGCTCTGATACCAAACTGATCTGTATTTAAAATTTCTTGAGGTTTGTGAAATTTTGCAAATGAGTCAATTAGGTTTTAAGCCTATTTTTTGAAATTATTAAACACATAAAAATGAAATTTAAACTAAGTTTTTGAAAAAAATACAAGAAAATATCACCATAAGAGTAAACACACAACAAAAATTGATGAAGGAGTTCACCCCTCCTGGGCTACGTCTCTTGGTCCAACTTCCAATGGTTGGGCCTATTTCATTATTCTCTAAAAATGGTGTTTACATACATTTATATTGCTAAAATGGCTTCAATAACCACTCCAATAGCTTCAGAGCTATAAAAATGCATGCCTAGCCTCTTTCTTCTCCCCAAAAGGCCAAAAAATGAAGAATTTATGATCCTTCCAAGTTTTCCAGCAATTCACCCTACAATTTCAACCTCCTACAAACTTCCATGCATTTTTGACCCAAAAAACGCTAACAAGGAAAGTTTCTGCCAACATTCGACACAATTTGTGGGATCTTTTAAATTCCCAATGATGCCTTAAAACTGAAATTTTAGTCATATAATGGTGAGCCTATTTTTTTTGAATTAAATACAGCGGGGCTGGGCTAAGCCTTGGCCCCTAGTCTTGCCCCTTGTTTCCGTGGGCGCAATGACCAGGGTTGGGGCTAGCCCTGACCCACCCCCAATGCACCCTTTATTAAACTTTATCTATAGCTTCAAAACTATATGGTTAAGAAACAAATGGTGGCATAGTTATAAGTATGATGGTTTTTTGGTGGGAGGTCATGGGTTCGACCCCTGTCGACCTCACCTTGACCCTTACAAAATTTTTAGCCAACTAGGAGGCACCACATGGTGGCCTCGGGTTCGGCCACATGGTGGCTTCTCATTGGCCTATAAAACTACCAATAGCATTTCCTTAATTCCAACCAATCATAAAATGGCAAATGGCGCGCCCTGATTAGACCAACAAGATACAAGCAACAGTATGGACTACTGACTGGGCAACCTTGTCATCCAAAAACCATTTTTTTAGCTTTTTCCAAAAGTGGACAGAACACGATTGTAGGAGCATACTGAGTTGGTTTTTCATGAAACGAGTTGCACCAAATTCACAACGACGAGATCTATGCAAGAACATAGGTTTCTTTCCATTCTGAGAACTTTGAATTTTGAGCATAAAATTAATCCGCTGGATCAACATGAGTGACAACATGTATACTTTCAATGCAACATCAACATAATAATATATTTCCATAGAGATCATCCATAAACTCACCCTCTTGACCTCATCAAGGTCAACCTTCTCAATCCATGTACATCAAAGTAACATGTATGAGATCCAGACATAGCATCATGAAATAAGATAAGGAAATGAAGTATCATTTATGACAAAAACATCATGATCAAGTGATCATATAAAGGACTTCATATATGCATCATCAATAAAACACATGAGCATATTCAACAACATCTTAAGAAAACATAATTCCAACAATGCATTATTAGCAGCAAGGCTAATTCTCCCCTTGAATTTGTGCTACCTGTTCATTTTCAGATATGACCACATCAACTCATACATCAAAGCATCTTCATCAATCAGAAAATAATCAATGTCATGTTGTAAGAACTCATAGATAATCACAACTCAAGGCCATAAGTAACATCAAAAGATAGTAACCATCAACATCAGAACAAGAAAGCAAAATAATAACTGTGTGAAGCATATCCGAGTCTTTTCATGAGTTTGTCCCAATGTTTCTCTGCCAGATAAAAATATGCGCGACTGTCTGTATAGGAACTCGTGTATATACACAACTGTCTTTCATAGGATCCACATATAGAAAGTGAAATACTGAAACTTCACAACTTTAGATCCCCCTGATCTTGTACAACTTGTACTTGTCTTTTGTTATCACATCAAATGCACTATAAGCAACCAGAATTATCAAAACAACCATGCAAATCATTATCAAGATAACTTATATATATATCCCCCTAAGATTATATTCCACTGATCCTGAGTACTTGATAATCATCATTTTCTCTTAAGATGTCATGTGCCTCATATTACTCCTGAAGTCACTGTTAACAATATTATTTCAAGAACGATGGACTACAATGGGCATTTTCTTCTTTCAGTCTGAGTCTGAATCCTCCTTATATCTGCGAGAATTCAAATATTTAATCATATATAATTTGTTCGTGTTTCTATACCCTCTTTCTATGACCTTTCCTATTTCTTTATCCATGAACTTTCATTTAGTTGATGTGAACAATATTACATTTCCTTTATCTGCCATTTTGCCTACACTTAAAATATTTTGTTTTAGGGATTGAAATAATAAAGTATCAATTGCCTTTCTATTTTTGTGAATTATGGCTCTACCTTTTCCTAAAACATTTGTTGGAGAATTGTTTGAAAGAATAAACTTACCATATTTATTTTTCTTGAGAGAATTCATCTTACTCTTATCACTAGTCATGTGATGAGAACATCCACTGTCTATGTACCGTTCATCTTCATTTTCAAATGCACAAAGAGAAAAACTGCACCATACTTGTTTGTCCTTATTATGAGAAGTATTTGTGGATCCATCTTTATTTGGTCTTATCATATCATCTATTTTTCCTCCATGTTTTCTTTGGTGATTAATTGATATGTTCCTGCATTCTTTTTCTATGTTCCCAAACTTGTTACAACCATAAAATCTTATGTGACTAGAAAAGGGAGAAAATAAACAAGATATGTTTGTCTCGTGTTCTTTCTATTGCAATCAACAACGTTATGACCAATTTTTTTTCATGAAAAACAGTACGCCCTAAACAAACCTAAATACGTGGGGGCTTATGATCCTATGGTAGAGTGGATATTTACTTGAGACTGAAACAATATGCTCCTACAATTTTCTACAAAATGTCCATAATAATGACATATAAAGCATTCAACATTATTGGTCAATGGAGAGAATCGATTAGCACTTCTATTGTTAGGAGAAAATGACCGCCTTTGAGGATTCATAATATTTAGTTGATGGTTAGGCTAGCTCCTTTTATCCTTGTTGGCCATTTCAGGTTTTTCATTGTTATCCTTTTGATTCTTTGAATTATCCATTAGACTAGGTTCTCTTTTAGCAGTTTCATGAAAACCAAGACCAATTTTAATAGTGGGAGTCCTATGACTGCTATGAATGTTATCCCAAATATTAGTACTATCTTGAAATCTCAAATGTTTATATTTTTCTTCTAATTTACCTTTTAGAATATTTACCTCAACCTCCATTCTTTGATATTGATTTTTCATAATTTCTTCAACCCTTCTTCCTTCTTCTACTTTCTCCTTTAATTTGAGAATCTCTTATGTCAACCCATTTTATTGTTCTTCAAATGCTTGAAGAAGTTCTTCATTCCTCTTATTTGATTTTTCAAGATATTTTCTTAGAGAGACAATCTTAGTTTCAAGGCTTTCACAATATTGTTTAGATACTACAACAATATTTTCAGATTTAATATGACCCTTGCTTTCATATTCCTACAATTTATCTTTAATATTATCAATATTTTTCAAAGCAAGATCATGTTTCGTTCTACGATCACAAATTTCCTCTAATCTATCATCTACTCATGAATTATAAACTCCATCCATCATTGTAAGTGATGTTTTATCATCATATATATTTTTTGACACATTGTTAGGGATAGGATTACCTGATAGATTCTCTCATGAACAATATTCCTCTGGGAACTCTTCATGGATTTCTTGTAGCTTATCCCATGCTGCTTTGAAGTTGTAAGATGCATAAACTTGTTTAATATTGAATCACATATGCTACAAAATATGTCACTTTATTTCTTATTGTTGTTTTGCACTTCCTTATCTGATGGGGGAATCATGGTATATCTATTCCAAACTAAATGTTGGCAATATGATTCTTATGTCTTAATATGTTGTCCTTGATGGAAAATCTTTGGAAAATAATGGAATATATGCCTTTTGGAGAAGCATTGTAGTTTACAGAAGGTCGAATAGAAGAAATGTGTATAGTCTGGTAGAAGTTGGTTAATACTCATAATTAAAGGTACTATACACGGTTTAGTACAGGCCAAGTCGCGTATACACGCGGATAAGAACGATCCAAGTCGCGTATGCCTTTTTCACTCTAAAATTATAATAACAGGAGGCATTACCATGGTTGTAGCCCACAATATTGAGCACTGTGTTGTATATTTGATTCCGTCCAAGAATACCATTGGCACTTGTGTGGGTTTGGCTCATGGTATTAGGAAAGAATAAATCCATATAATGAGAAGAATATCATAGTGCAATGAGGTGTATGTGAAAGGGTTGTTACTGAATACTTCTCTCTGAAGTATATTATCTGCATGGTATGCACTTGGTTTATTGGTAGATTTGAAACTATGATGCACCCTTGGATACAATGATGGATCAGGATCTATAGACCTGAAATGACTATGTATTTGATCAATTGATGAGATGATTGGATCTGTGACCTAACGCATGTTTGCTGAAGTGAAGTGAAGAAATCTGGGTAAGTCTATAGGACTGAATCATTATGCAAAATTAATATTTACAGATCTATACGCTAGTTTGTCTCGGTGAAAGCACATATATACGTGGCTTTGTCTTCTCTAAAGCGCGTATGGAAGTTAGGGTTTTCTGAAGCTTGCTGGAGAGGTTATCTATTTATTATTGCTATATTTCTGCTACTTGTCAATGAAGTCTTCATGTAGATTTGGGTTGTTTGAATACTGTATATGTTGCTAAGTTTCATATGTACAAATTTGGTCAATGGATGAGTAAATATGTCTAAATATGCTGACTGAATAAGGGTTCTGCAATTTTGAAAATATATCTATCTAAAAGCCTCAGATCTAGTTCTGAGACTGATCATATTCTAGGAATTCAGAACTATACGCAAGTTGGTGTGAAGGAAAGTGCGTATACACGCGGGTTCAGTAAAGTGAAGTAGCGTATGCATTTTAAGATAATCAATTATCAGGGTTTAGATTGATTCTGCATGCTGATTCTGAAATCTGGGTTTATTACTGTATTTTGGTTACACTAATTTCATTGTTCTGATTGAAGTCCAGGTTAAGTTTATTGGTACTAATATTTATTCTGTGTTGTGATGAAGATGTGGGATCTAGTGTGAAAATTGATGAAATGTGGTATGCAGTGGGTCTGAGGGTTGAAGCCTCCAATATGGAAGTAGAAGCTTCCTACCAGTAGAAGCTGGTGTTCTGAATAGGGGGTCATAGCTCCCTTCCAGTATTGGCTAGTAAACGAGATAAGGGGGTTGGAGCTCCATTCCAGTAGTAGCTAGAGAATGAGAGAAGGTTGTAGCCTTCTACAAGTAGATGCATGCATACTGATATGAGTCTGCATCAGTACAAGATTGTAAGCAGTTTTATTTATAATAAATACTGAGGACAAAGACGACAACAACGGTGGTTTTTTCCCAACTTGGGTTTCCACCTTAAATCCTGGTGTTCATGTGTGTTGCTTATGTGTGATTTTTTATTCTGTTCTTACTGCACATGCTTACTGCTTACTAAATATCTGATGAATGAATGATGCACTGATCTAAGTAACCAATTATCTGCACAATAAGATCGCTGGACATACACAAGTTTATTTAAAGGTATCCACGTGTATATGCTAGTTGGGTTCATTAAAGTCGCGTATAGAAATAAGTAAAGAAAAAGAAAAGTTTACAGTGAGTTATAAATACTGATTCACCCCTCCTCTTAGTATTTTTCCCAACAATTGGTATCAGAGTAGGTTCTTCTGAATAAACTTAATCGATAGAAGGAAGACCATCTAAGATGAGAAATTAAGATGGGACATCATCTATCATACCTCCACTCTTCAATGGAAATAATTTAATCTTCTGGAAGACAAGGATAATATCCTATCTTCAGTCTCTTGGAGTAGATGTATGGGCTATAGTTGAAGGCAGTTATCAATATCCAGCTTCAGTTCCAATAGATCCAATAGTAAGAAAGAACTATGAAACTAATTCAAAGGCGGTCAATGCATTATTGGGGAGTTTGAATGAATGATAATTTTCTAAAGTCATGCAGTTGAATACAACAAAGGAGATACGAGACAAAATCATTCTTACCTATGAAGGTGATGCCAAGGTAAAAAGAGCTAAACTCCAAACTCTCAGAATTGAATATGAAAAACTTAGAATGCATAATGATGAAAGCATTGCTAGCTTATTTTTACGTCTATATGAGATTGTAAATCATATGAGCAATCTTGGTGAAACTATAACTAATACTACTCTTGTAGAAAAGGTTTTAAGGTATGTAACTCCTAAATTTGAGTCAAAAGTATCTGCTATTGAAGAGAAGCAGGATCTACAAATTCTTACCGTTGTTCAACTTCATGGGATCCTAAATGCATGTGAAATGAGAAAAGGAGGTCCATCTAAAGTCAAAGAAGCTATTTTTAGAGCTGTTGCAAAAGGCAAGGATATAGAAGAACAAGAAGAATCAGGGTATGTTTCAGAAGAAGATGAGATAAATTTTGTAAATAAACTACAACTTTGCTCTGAGAGCTTCAGAGGTAAGCTTCCTTTCAAATGTTTTGCTTGTGGAAGAGTTGGTCATTATGCTCCTAAGTGTCCTCATAAAGATAATTATGAAAAGGGAAAAGAATTAGAAAAAATAAATAAGAAGTGTTTCATCAATAGAAAAAGTTATTATACTCATGAAGATAGTGATGGTCTATCAAATAGTGAAGAAGGAGAATCTGATTAAGATATTAGATTACTCATGGAATTTGAAAAGAAATATAGTGAGACTAAAGATACATTTATGGATGCTTTAGGAGAAAATGATTTTGTTGAAGATATCAATCATCTCAAAATATGTCTGGAAGAAAATAAATTATCCATAGATACTCTAAAGAATCAGCTTATAGAAAAGGAGAAGCACAATGAGAAATTAGAATGTGAAATAGTAAGTCTAAGAAAGGAAATTGAGAAAGTGAAAAACTTAAATCTTAGATTTTCTAAAGGATCTAACACCTTAGATGAAATTATCAAGGTTCAATACTCTCCTCTTATAAAGACAGGTCTTGGATATATCGGAGAATCTTCTCAATCTTCAGCTCCAAGTTATCTAAATGTAGCTAAAGCCAGCCAACAACAATTCGTCACTCAAAAAAAGAAAAAAAGAGAATACTTAGGTAAAACATGACCACTTCAATTCAAGGATGAACAATAACAAAAGTATCATTCAATAGGTAAACATCAATAGAAGGTTTCATGATCGCATAATTTTTTTCTTTAATGGACAATGTTTCTCATATCATAACTTTGTTCATAAAGCCACTCAATGTGTTGCATACAAAACCATCATGACCAGAGAAGCAATAAAGCAAAGAAATGAGGTTGGAATAAATAATAATACTTATAACAACTTTTATCCTCTTCAAAATGAAACTAAATGTTCTTTTTGCAATAAATTTGGACATGAAGAATCTGAATGTAGGAGAAAACTTCAGCCAAAAGAGCATATACCCTCAAACTCCAAGGTATGGAGAAAGAATGACTTACAGGTTGAAAGCTGTGGCATAGATTTATTTACAGAAGGGGAAGAAAATCAATGGTACATTGATAGTGGATGCTCAAAACCCATGATAGGTGATAAAAATAAACTCCTTTCATACAATGCATTAGAAAAGGAAAAGAATGTTACCTTTGGAAATGACTATCCTGCTGTAATTAAGGGTAAAGGTTCTGTATTTCTAAAAGAAAAGGCGAAATCTAACAATGTTATGTATGTGGATGGATTAAAGCATAACTTGTTGAGTGTGAGTCAAATGTGTGATCAAGGAAATGAAGTTGTCTCTAGTTAAAAAGAATGTGTAGTACGTGAACTTAATAGAGGAAAAATGACAATAAAAGGAACTAGAAACCAAGAAATCTATATATATTGAAAGGTGGCCAAGAGCAATGCTACTTAGGTAAATATACAGAAAATTGGTTATGGCACAAAATATTGGGACATTTGAGCTTCTCTCAAATAAGCAAATCTAGCAGACTCAAAGCTGTTCGTGATTTTCCCATCATCACTCTGCCTGAAAGTACCAAATGCAAATCATGCCATTTTGGTAAGAAAACTAGGGTGCAATTCAATGCAAAAGAAGGATCAATAAGTAAGAATATTTAACTTATACATACTAATATATGTGGTATTGTAAGGAAAAGGTCACCTCGTGGAGAAAAATACTATATTCTATTTATTGATGACTTCTCTAGGGTGTGTTGGATCGGTTTACTGAAACATAAAGATGAAGCATTTGAAAAATTTAAGATCTTCAAAGCGCTAGTTGAAAATGAATTGGATCTAAAAATAAAATGTCTTAGATCTGACCGAGGAGGAGAATATATATCAGATGAATTATTTGATTTCTGTGAACATTATGGCATAAAAAGACAGTTTTATGTAGTTGGAACTCCACAACATATTGGCGTGGCAGAAAGAATGAATAGAACATTTCAACAAATGGCTCATGCAATTCTTGATGAATCTAGAACTCTTGATACTTTTTGGGGATAAGCATCACATACTGCGGTAAATATTCTCAACAAGGCTCATGTTCGTGTGAACAGTGATAAAACTCCTTATGAGCTCTGGTATGGTAATCTTCCCACTATGAAATATTTTAGAGTTTTTGGAAGCAAATGTTTTATCAAGAAAAATGATGAAAAACATGGTAAGTTTGAGCCTAGAGAAGATGAAGGAATATTTCTTGGTTACTCTTCTAGAATTAAAGCATATAAATATTACAATAAAATACATCAGAAGATTGTGGAATGTATTGATGTTGTAATTGATGAGTCTCTCTCAGCTCCTAGAAGGGAAATAACAACAATGATTGAAGATGTTGATGATGTATACTTTCCCTCATCAAATAACAAAAATATAGAAGGAGAATCCAATGAAGCACCGGAAGAAGATATATTAGAAAAGGCCCCATCCAGGTTGGTTCAAAAGAATCATCCAGAATCTCAAATATTGGGAGAAAAGGGATCATGTGTCCAAACAAGAAGAACTCTTGTAGGATCCCCTAGCTATTTGGCATTCTTATCCACTATTGAACCACATAATGTAAATCAATCTAGTAAAGATGGATGTTGGATTCAAGCCATGAATGAAGAACTTGATTATATTGAAAAGAATCATATTTGGGAATTGGTTCCAAGGCCTCATGATAAAAATGTTATTGGAACTAAATGGATATTCAAAAACAAGTTAAATGAAAATGGAGGTGTCATTAGAAACACAACTAGACTTGTTTGTAAAAGGTATGCTCAATAAGAAGGTATAGAATTTGAAGACACATTTGCATCTGTAGCCAGACTTGAATCCATAAGAATGTTTCTTTCTTTTTCAAGTTTTGAATAGTTCAAAGTTTATCAAATAGATGTAAAATATGCCTTCCTCAATGGTGATCTAGTAGAAAAAGTTTATATAAAACAACCAGAAGGATTCATTCTGGGAAATGATGAAAAACTTGTTTGAAAAATTAAAAAGGCTTTATATGGTCTCAAACAGGCTCCTTAGGCATGGTACTATCGTCTTGACAAATATCTTCAACAACAAGGTTTCACAAAAGGATCTGCTGACAGTAACTTATACACAAAAATTGAGAATGATAAACTATTGATTATTGTTGTGTATGTTGATGACATCATTTTTGGAAGTAATGAAGAGTCCATGAGTTAGAAATTTTGTTCTTTTATACAACAAGAATTTGAAATGTCATTACTTGGGGAACTAACATATTTTCTTGGCTTACAAGTGCAACAAGAAACAAATGGCATATTTTTATCTCAAGCAAAATATCTCAAGCAAATTCTCAAGAAGTATGGGATGGAAGAATGCAAACATGTAAGTACTACAATGGTAACTGGATGTAATATTAGTTCTCATTATGATTCTCCCATGGCGAATCAACTAGAATATAGATCTATGATTGGAATTTTGCTTTATCTAACCGGGACATGACTAGACATTATGCATGCAGTCGAGATTTTTGGATGATTCCAAGCTAATCCAAAAGAGTCACACCTTCAGGTTATAAAAATAATATTCAAATATCTACAAGTGACTCAAGACTTTGGTCTATGGTATCCAAAGAATGATGATATCACTCTTCATGCTTACACAGATGCAGACTGGGCTGGAAATGTTAATGATCGAAAAAGAACTAGTGGTGGTGCATTCTACACGGGGCCCCGATTAGCATCTTGGTTCAACAAGAAATAAAGTTCTATTGCCTTATCTACAATAGAAGTAGAATATGTGGCTGCCGCATCATGGTGCACACAACTTCTTTGGATGATGCAGACATTACAAGATATTCAAGTCAAATGTTCACCTCCTATCTCCATCTTATGTGATAATAAAAGTGCCATCAGTATCTCAAAAAATCCGGTTATGCATTCCAAGACCAAGCACATTCCTATCAAGTATCAGTTCTTACGCGAACAAGTGTTTGAGAAAAAGGATAAATTGGAGTATGTTCCCTCAAAAGAACAAGTTGCTGATATATTTTCGAAACCTCTTCCCAGGGAAGCATTCGAATATCTCAGACAGAAGCTGGGAGTTATCTCTGCCTCTCTTATCAATTCTGATTAATATTAGAAGATTAAATTCAGTACGCTAGTTGCATAAAGGTGAATGAAATATATACGCGAGTATCTGTGCATAAAACCGTGTATGGTTGTTGCTAGAAAAAATTCTATGGATCAGCTTTCAGAACAGTCTATGGTGATTTTGGGTAAACTCTGTTGTTCTAGTATTTTTATTTAGTACCTTTCCTTGATATTTATCTCCTTGATGAAGATGCCTTGATGAATTGGTTGTTGGATGTGTTCAATATGCACAGGTTGAGGAGGAGTACTTGCCTTGCTGAAAAGAGTGCATTATTGGCACTATGTTGGTTGCTGTTCTGATTCCTGTTTGAGATTCTTTGGTCTTGGATATAAAAAGTCATATCTGTTATTTGATGAAAATGTCATGTTGAGACATATGATGTAAAATTGTTATATTATGTCATGTAAGGGCTTGTTAAAATTTGTAAACCCGCTAGGTTGGGTAGTTGAGTAAAAAATTGTAAACCCACTTGGTTGGGTAGTTGAATCAAATATGTAATTTCACTTGGTTGGATCATTAATGTAATTATGAGTCCTTGGTGATAGGAAAGGTCATACTCGAGTGAGTTATAGATTCACGTACTTCATTGAAAAATATATTTGAAGTTTTATCATGAACTCAGGGGAAGCATGGTCAATACAGTGCACATAAGATCTACAGAGCTCTTCTTTCCATAAGGAAAGAGAAACCTTGGTTTTGGTATTGTATTTCATTAAAATTATGTCTGCATATGCTCAGGGGGAGAAATTTTCCACCCTTTTCTCTTGATTTCAAAGGGGGAGAGTGTTTTCTGTTTGAATAATGTATCTATAGGATGTGGTGACCAAACTCCATCATGGTTGCCTTCAGGTCCAAAGGGGGAGATTGTTGGCAATATGATTCTTATGTCTTAATATGTTGTACTTGATGGAAAATATCTGGAAAATAATGGAATATATGTCTTCTGGAGAAGCACAGTAGTTTACAGAAGGTCGAATAGAAGAAATGTGTATAGTCTAGAAGAAGTTGGTTAATACTCATAATTGAAGGTACTCTACACGGTTTAGTATAGACCAAGTCGCGTATACATGCGGACAAGAATGATCCAAGTCGTGTATGCCTTTTGCGCTCTGAAATTATAATACCAGGGGGAATTATTGTGGTTTTAGCCCAAAATATTGAGCACCGTGTTGTCGATTTGATTCCGTCCAAGAATACCATTGGCACTTGTGTGGTTTTGGCTCATGGTATTAGGAAAGGCTAAATCTATATAAGGAGAAGAAGATCATAGTGCAACAAGGTGTATGTGAAAGGGTTGTTAGTGAATACTTCTCTCTGAAGTATATCTACATGGGATGGACTTTGTTTATTGGTAGATCTGAAACTATGATGCACCCTTGGATACAATGATGGATCAAGATCTCTAGACCTGAAATGACTATGTATTTGATCAATTAATGAGATGATTGGATCTGTGACCTAGTGCATGTTTTCTGAATTGAAGTGAAGAAATATGGTAAGTCTATAGATCTGAATGACTCTGCAAAATTAATATTCACAGATCTATATGCTTGTTCATCTCGGTGAGAGCGCATATATACGCAACTTTGTCTCTGCTAAAGTGCATATGGAAGTCAGGGTTTTCTGAATTTTGCTGGAGAGGTTATCTATTTATTACTGCTATATTTCTGCTATCTATAAATGAAGTCTTCATGTAGATATGTGTTTGAATACTGCATATGCTGCTAAGTTGAATATGTACAATTTTGATCAATGGATGAGTAAATATGTCTAAAGATGCTGACTGAATAAGGGTTCTACAATTCTGAAAAGATATCTGTCTAAAAGCCTCAGATTTGGTTCTGAGAATGATCATATTTTGGGAATTCAGATCTATACGCAAGTTGGTGTGAAGGAAAGTGCACATACACACGAGTTCAGTAAAGTGAAGTAGCTTATGCATTTTAATATAATCAATGATTAGGGTTGAGATTGATTCTGAATGTTGATTCTGAAATCTGGGTTTATTACTGTATTCTGGTTACAGTAATATTGATGTTTTGATTGAAGTCTGGGCTAAGTTTATTGGTACTAATATTTATTATGAGTTGTGTTGAAGCTGTGGGATCTAGTGTGAAAATTGATGAAACATGGTCTGCAGTGGGTTTGAGGGTTGAAGCCTTTAGTGTGGAAGTAGAAGCTTCATGCCAGTAGAAGCTGGTGTTCTGAACAGGGGGTCATAGCTCCCTTCCTATATTGGATGGTAAACGAGATCAGGGGTTGGAGCTCCATTCCAGTAGTAGCTGGAGAACAAGAGAAGGTTGCAACCTTCTGCATGTAGATGTCTGCGTACTGATATGAGTCTGCATCAATACAAGATTTTAAGCATTTTTATTTATAATAAATATTGAAGACAAAGATGACAACAACAGTGGTTTTTTCCCGACTTGGGTTTCCACCTTAAATCCTGGAGTTCATGTGTGTTGTTTATGTGATGTTTTATTTAGTTCTTATTTCACATGCTTACTGCTTACTAAATATCTGATGAATGAATGATGCACTGATCTAAGTAACGAATTATCTGCACAATAAGATCTCTGGGCATACACAACTTTATTTAAAGGTATCCGCGTGTATACGCTAGTTGGTTTCATTAAAGTTGCGTATATAAATCAGTAAAGAAAAATAAATGTTTACAATGAGTTATAAATACTGATTCACCCCTCCCCCCCCCCCCCCCTCTTAGTATTTTTCCCAACACTAAATACCAAACATTATGATTCATTAGATTAGACTTCATCTTTTCTTTCCAGTGTTGATAATTACATTTTCTTAGCATTAGTATATCTGCATTGACCATTGTTTCTGACTTGCCTTGGTCTTATACTTATAGAGCCATTACATTATTTTCACTTTTACCCATGAGATAAAATTCAATTGATTCACTGTCATATTCACTATCTTCAATACTGCATGAACATGGAAATGAATTAACTGTTTTATCTTCTTCAGTCATGACCAATAGAAAGTGGGTTGGTTCTAGATCATAATATTTTATTCCATTTTTTACTGCACAACTTCTCTCAGTTGTCTTCTTCCTTTGAGTAGAATTCTTCTTTTGATACTTTATCATCTCCTTGATGGATCTCCTTCAAGCGATCAAACTTCTTTTGAAGGACCTGCTCTGATACCAATTGTTGGGAAAATTAATAAGAGGGGGGGGGGGGGGGGGTAAATTAGTATTTTGAAACTTACTTAACTTTTTCTTTTCTTACTATGATTTTTGCACGTGACTTTACTAAAGTAAACCTATGTATTTACGCCATTGCTATGTAGAAAACTAGCATATATTCATTGAAATTAGATTTCAGTTAATTCCTCATATGTTTAACTTAAACCAGAGCATCGGTGTTTCATCATACATTTGATAAGTAGTAAACATGTGTAGTAAGAAAAAAATAAATCATCACACATAAACAACACATGAACATCATAATTTAAGGTGGAAACTCAAAGTGGGATAAAACCATCGCTGCTATCATCTCTGTCTTAAATTTTGTTATCATGAAACTTAAAATATTGTACTAGCGCATACTCATACTAGCTCGCAGGAACCCACCTGCAGAAGGATACAACCTTCACTCATTCTTCAACACTCACTGGAAGGGGACTTCAACCCCCTGATCCCATTTACCAGTACCCACTGAAAGGGAGCTCCAACTCCCCGATCTGATCACCAACTACCATTGGTAGGAAGCTTCGACTTCCTCACTGAAGGATTCAACCCTCAACACCATTGTGAACCAAGTTTCATTGATTTTCACACTGGATCCGCCTACTTCAACACATCACAACATGTACGCCACTTTTTATCAAATTTTCAGACTGAACCCACTAACATAATTTAAGCCCAATACCATAAATAAAAACTAAAACTAATCACTGTACCAAGTCATTCACTCAACCAATCACCAACTCATGTCAACCTCAAACAGTGGGATCACTGTAACCAGAATATTAAAACTAAACCCAAAACACTACATCAACATATTGAATCAACTGCAATCCTGATTAATCATATGCCATAATATGTATGCTACTTTACTTAAACAAACCTGCAAATATACGTGCTTATCATGAATGCAACCTGCGTACAGATCTCAACATACTAAATTATGAACTATTGTCAATCTGAACCAGACAATGAATTGCACACATACATGCTGAAACACTTTGTCTGATCACAGATCTCTGAACCTCAAACAGTTAGCTGCATTATGAAAATTCTTCAACAAATCAATACTCAATCAATTCAACTTCATACATCACTATTAAGCCCAGATCAACATGAAGATTTCATCGGCAGACAATAGAAATACAACAATACTATATAGAAAAATCTGACATATTATTTAGTAGAAACCCTGAATTTCATATGCACTTTCCATAAAACATTTCTGTGTGTATATAGGATTCTCAAGATTAAAACCCTTATACAAATCTCAACATACTCCATAAAATATACGCTACTTCTCAGAAGAGAACCTGCGTATGTATGCGCCTTACCTATGTCAAATTTGCATACAGATCTGCAATTTCCAACTTGTAACCGCGTATCTCATCAAAAATTTAGACATACCAAATCATGACATACACAATAATAAACACACGTCAAAACCCAGATATAATCGACCCATGAGTAGATCACACAATCCACAGTCATTTCAGGTCTAATGATCCTGATCCATGATTGAATTACCAGGTGCATACTTATTTTAGATTAACCACTCATTAATAGCCCATACCATGTAATAAAACTTCCGATCAAAGCAATCATCAATTACTCTCACATATGCATTCCCTATCACTTTGATGTTCAATTCCTTATATAACATAGGCCTTAGCCGATACCATGTGTCAAAACCACACTAGTATTGATGGTAATATTTGGCGGGATCAAATAGGCATTACGTCGCTCAATATTTTGAGCTAATACCAAGGTAAAGACCCTTGGTATTAAGTGAATCATAGTGCACCAAGTGTATGCAATTTTTCTTCTTCATACTTGTGTGTGTACGCGACTTTTCTTCATAGAACCCGCGTATATTTCTTCAAATGTTCATCTTTATAATTATTCTTTCTCTAACTTGCATACCTCTGTCCAATCATTCTGTCACTCTGTTCCATCATTCTGTCACCTCTGAACTAACTTGTGTACTCATCCATTTACCATATACTTATCCTATTACAAGTGGGTTTCCATCAAGGATGACAAATACAACATAATGCCAACAATTGGTTTATTATTATTGTGAAAATAAAATATTCATTACATATTTTATTGGAATAGACTTTTACTAGTACGCAGGAACCCACCGGTAGTAGGCTACAAACTCCACTCATTTTCCAGCACCCATTGGAAGGGAGCTACAACCCCCTGATCTAGTTTACTTACTCCTACCAGAAGGGAGCTCCTACCCCCTCATTGAAGGCTGCAACCCTCAACACCTTGTGGACCACATTTCAGAAAATGTTTCACACTTGATCCACCTATTAAATAGTCATCAAACAATCTACAAGCCACCTTTCATCAAATTTTCACACAAGGAACCACACCCAACATCATGCTCAATACCAAATTGAATAATGAAATGAAATATAACCACTAAACCAACTAAATCACTCTAACATCATCCCACTGAATACTGAAGCAAACCAATAACTGAACTGAATCTCAACTAACTATTGCAACCAAATAAAATCAATGTACAACCAATCCATAATATATATAACCCATCCAGATCAAGACATCATTTATAGAAAAAAACAACTCATGAACAATCATCATTAATTAGCGTTGAAAATCATGCTATATATGACTCATAATATATACGTGATTGTTATTAAGAAGACCTGCATGTATACATTCTTATCATGTGCAACACCCACATATAGATCTCAACATACTAAAACAATATCTCAGAATATATATGCGACTCAACAGAAATAGGTATGTGTATGTACGTGAATATCAAAAAGCAAACCTATGTACATATATTAAATTACAGAAACATAGCTTCACTGCAACCAAAACTCGCATTCCTCAACCTTCACTGTCAAAATTACAGATATCTAAAAACTCACTCTGAGCACATGATTACTATAATCATAAATTCATCATTATTATCCACTTAAACATTTCCAACAAGCAAATCAATCAAGCATATATTTCAACATATCTTCAGATATGAGTCTTCTCCTTGCTTCCTAGTACACACTTGTTTTAGATCAGATCATTCATAGATAAATCATTACTTGCACACATAACACCTTGATCTCCATATCCTTATATAGTTTTTTCCTTAGCCAATACCTCAGGTAAATCCTTTGGTAATGTAGTTAGTATTTGTTGACAGGATCAAATAAAATGTTTTCGCTCCAATTTCTATGGGAAAATACCATGGTAATGATCCTTGGTATCTAGATTTCCATGGTTCAGATTATGTATGTGACTTTTTCTCACAATACCTGTGTACGTACGCAACCCTTATTCACAAGAACTGTGTACACTTTCTCAAAATTCACTTTTGTCATCCATCTATAATTGAACTACCATTTTTTTGTCCATATCCACTGTAAGATCTATACCAATATCCCTGATACATGCATTAGTTCCATGACCATAATATTATCGCAATGTTGACATAAAGTACATATTTATTAAGTAGGTTTCCATCAAGAACAACACATTATCCATAATGCCAACATTATTAACGTTGTCTATCAACATTTTTGATCAATCATGTATGCCCACTATTTTATAATCCCTATGAATTTATGTCAATTGAACTTGTTGTTGTTGGTGCGAGAAGCTGAAAAAATGGAAGGGGGTATCCCTGATGTGAAGTCCCAATTAGACCCCAGACCATTTGGAGTAGGAGCCCCAATTGGAATACAACTAGTTTCAAAGTTCGTGGTCCCAAAGATATGCCTTGGCTGCAATGAAAACATAATAATACATAAGCATGGCTTTGGTGATATCAAGTGTATGAGATTTTTGAGATATAAAAAATAATGTATGAAAGGTTTGTTCACATCAAAAGGAGATAAGTTAGCCCCTTGGAAGAAATTAATAGAGCTATATTAGAAGATACACACGAACAATACAAATAATTGTTAGTTAACATGCAAAATAGTTGACAAGATAACAATGATTGTGATAACTTAAATAGCACACATTCAACAAGATACATACTAAAGCAAATGAATTAGTTCATTAAAATTAGTGTGAATGAAACATTAAAATATATAAAAAATATATAAATAATAATCTTACTACATTCACTACATAAACATAAAGGTGTGACATTTCTTAGAGCTTCTTATTATTAAGTGAATTTTTTGAGCATACAATTACATTGATATGAAACTAGCGCCAATAGTGGAACATGAATCCAACACTTGCTCCTCCAAAGAATGATACTCTTCCTATTCTAAACTAGAGAAGCCAAGGCTCCAAATATCTGGTTCCAAGCCATTTTCTTGAGTTATGAGGGTTTATTTATAACAAATGAGATGACTCTTCATCTCCCTTGGTGACCTTTGAAATTTCTCCAAGACCCTTGGACTTCTTTTGTATTTTCTATAACTAATGAATTTTCACATTCCATATTAACTCTTGAGATACCACTTACATTTACACTTTATTATTTCAAATACAATAAGATAAAACTCCATGTAGGACAAAAATGGCTAGAGCCTAATAAGACAACCCAATAAGACAAAATAAATGGATTGTAGGTTTTAAACCTGAATAGAAATTATCTACACACGAATCTTATAACAAAAAATAAACAATAGCGAGAGCATAAAACATAAAACAAATAAACACAGAGTTTCCCCTGGATCCCAAATTGGGACGACCAGCTTGATTTTTCATTATATTCCTTTTAGTGTTACAACACATATATATACATGCCAAAGCATACATAAACCCCAATCCATTAACCCTGGATTAGAACATAACCGTAGTTCCCTTGACCAGATCTACAAAATACCAAGGGTCGAAAACCATCGTACCCCAGAAAAAAAAAAACCATGTGAAAACTCATGCACAAAACATGGGTGGGTCCGCCTATGAGTGGGACTGCACACCAAATTTTTTTCGCCGGGGTGCTGCCCCGGACCCCAACAGGGGGGGCTGCTGCCCCCCCTGTGACCCCCCTGCTGTGCTCGGTGCAACGTACAACAGTCGTGGAAAGAATATAACACACACCCAACATTCTCCCACTTGTTGTTTTCTTTCCATAGGGGGCCACAGGAGAGCTTAGTCATTTGGCCAATTCTTCAACACCCATTGTTTTTCTACACCAAGAGAACTTCTGAGTGCTTACAGACTTCGTCAATGCATATGAAACATTCTTCAAAGTGTCCACCTTTACCAGCAACACCCTTTTTTCCTCAACCATATCTCTAACAAAGTGATATTGAACATCAATGTTCTTTGTCTTTGAATGATAAGCAGGGTTCTTAGCCAAGAAAATTGCACTTTGGCTATCACAGTCTATCCTTATAGCTTGTTGTACCAACCCCATACTTGAACACAATCTCTGCAACCAAACTGCTTCCTTGCTTGCATGAGTGGCTGCTATGTATTTTTCCTATGTAGTTGAAAGCGCCACTACAGACTGTCTTTTACTCATCCAACTAACTGCACCTCCAAATAGGCTAAACACATACCCACTTGTAGATCTTATTTGGTCCAGATCTCCAGCTCAGTCTGCATCAACAAAACCACGAATGCCCAACATTCTTTCTAATCCTGGTCTTCCTTGGTAGCACAAGCCATAATCACTAGTGCCACGTAAATATCTGAAAACCCGCTTCACTGCTGTCCAATGCTCCTTCCCTGGGTTTGACATAAACCTGCTCAATACTCCCACTGCATGTGCAATGTCTGGTCTAGTATAGACCATTGCATACATCAGGCTACCCACTGCACTTGCATATGGAACACGTGACATATCCTCCTCTTCTTCTTGTGTCTTGGGACACTGTTCAACAAACAGCTTTGCACCTATAGGAATAGGAACACTCACCGGTTTACTATCCTGCATATTGAACCTCTGCACTATAGTCTCAACATACTTCCTATGGTTTAACCAGAGCTTCCTCTTTGCCCGATCTCTCTTAATTTCCATGCCCAAAATATAGTTTGCAACACCAAGATCCTTCATGTCAAATTTGGAGAACAGTTGGGTCTTCAAATCTTGGATAATTTCTTTATCATTTCCAATCAACAACATATCATCCACATACAAGACCAAATAAATAACACGGTCACCAATTAATTTAAAATAAAAACAGTGATCCTCCTTGCTTCTGGTGAAGCCAAGTCCCCGTATATAGGTATCAAATTTCTGATACCACATCCTTGGTGACTGTTTTAACCCATACAGAGACTTCTTCAACCTGCATACCAGTTCTTTCTTACCCTTCACCATAAAGCCTTTAGGTTGCTTCATGTAGATCTCTTCTTCTAGATCCCCATGAAGAAATGCTATCTTCACATCCATCTGTTCTATCTCAAAATCAAATGCAGCAGCAACAGATAAAAGTAATCTAATAGAAGTAACCTTGGCAATAGGAGAAAAAATATCACCAAAATCAATTCCCGGCACCTGGGAATAACCTTTTGCTACCAACCGAGCTTTGTATTTCTCCACCTTGCCTTATACATTCATCTTCTTCTTAAACACCCATTTTCTCCCGATGGGCTTCCTTCCAGCCGGCAACTCCACCAGATCCCATGCCTCATTTTTGTGCAAGGATGCCATTTCATCAACCATGGCCTCCTTCCAGAGTTTTCCATCCTCGAAATCTACTGCCTCCCTGACAGTTCTGGGATCATCATCAGTTATAGTTAAGGCAAAACCTGAACAGAAAGCAGATGGACTATACCTTTCTGGTTGCCTTCTTTCCCGAACTGATCTTCTCAAAGCTGGAGTTTGTGGCTCTTCATCTTCTGAGTCTTCTTATGTTGTAGAGTCTGATTCATCCTCCTTTAGCTCAAACTCTATCTTCTCAGGTTCCTTTGGTAGGACTTCATGTTTAACAACATCTTTCACTTCTCTAAACACCACATCTCGGCTGTACACAACCTTCCTTGTTTCTGGGTTCCAAAGCTTGTAACCCTTTAAACCATCCTTATACCCAATAAAGATGCACCTTTCAGATTTATTATCAAACTTGGTCCTTTTCTCCTTTGGAACATGTACATATGCATCACATCCAAATACCCTTAGATGTGAAAGAGAGGGTTTCTTACCAGTCCATACCTCATGTGGAGTATTATCCTCCAACACTGATGAAGGTGATCTGTTAACCAGATAGCATGCAGTCTCCACTGCCTCTGCCCAGAATTCTTGTCCTAACCCGGTACCACTGAGCATGCTTCTTTCCTTTTCCATCAGTGTTCTGTTCATTCTTTCTGCAACTCCGTTTTGCTGAGGTGTGTATGGAGTAGTCTTCTGCCATGCTATACCACACTTCTTACAGAACTCTTCAAATTCCTTCTTGCAGAACTCCCCACCATTATCTGTCCTCAATGCCTTTATCTTCTTCTCTGTCTAGTTTTCCACCAGAGCCTTAAATTCTTTAAATTTGTCAAAGACTTCAGATTTCTTCCTCAAGAAATATATCCATGTATTCCTTAAGAAGTCATCTATGAATGAAACATAGTACACAGACTTTCCCAGTGATGGAACTGACACAGGCCCAAACACATCACTGTGCACAAGTTCTAATATCTTGTTAGCCCTCTTATTACGGAAGGAATTTTGCAGATTATTGCTTCCCACTGACACATTGTTCTGAAATCAAATGGAGAGAAATTAGACATACCTTCTACCATACCATTTCTATGTAGTATCAGGCCCTTCTCTCCAATATGTCCAAGCCTTTGATGCCGTAGCATGGTCTTTTCTCCAAAGACATCTAGGCTTTCCGCTCCACTTTCAGGAACCATAGAACTATTACACCCATCAATAACAGTGCTACCTTGTAGCTTGTACAGAGTTCCAGTCCGAACTCCCCGCATTAATACCAGTGCTCCTCGAACCATCTTGCAGGCATCTTTCTCGAACACTATTTTTACACCTGCATCATCCATCTTGCTTACAGAAATCAGATTTCTGGCCAATGCAGGAATATGCAGAACACCAGGAAGTGTTCTAATCCTTCCACCTTGCATCTTTAGCTTGAAATTTCCACGTCCGACGATTCTGGCCTTCCTATCATCCCCTAGGAAGACATCACCACCATCATATTTCTCATACTCGCAGAACCACTCCCTATGGGGAGTGAAGTGAAAGGATGCACCTGAGTCAATTAACCATGACTCATAATCTACACGTGCATTTGAAGAAGAAGCCATATACACATCCCCACCTTCATCCGAGATGGTTTTTTCCTCTGCAGAAGGAGCATCATCAGATCCCTTTCCTTTCTCAGGAGCTTTAGATCTGCATTCCTTTTTGTAGTGTCCTCCCTTTTCACATTTCCAGCACACCTTTACAAACTTTCTAGGAGATTTAGATCTCCCACTCGAAACCTTATTCTTGTTTCTGGTTTGGGACCTTCCTCGTACAGATAAGGCATCTTCATTTTGACCCTCCATATTTCTCCATCTCATTTCCTCCGACAGCAAGGCTGAGACAATGTCATCAAAATTCAAGGTAGTTGTATTGCTACCTATTGCAATAACCAGACTATCCCACGAGTCTGGTAGAGAACACAACAAACTGATGCACTTATCTTCATTTGAGATTTTAATATCAACAGATGACAACTGACTTACCACAGTATTGAAGGCGTTCAGATGCTCTGTCACCGAGTCTCCATCCTTCATCCTCAGGTTATACAGCTTTTTCCGCAGGAACAACTTATTCACCAGAGACTTAGATTGGTACAAAGTCCCAAGTTTTTCCCACAAGGTCTTCGCCGTAGCTTCCCCAGATACATTCAAAAATACTGAATCTGAGACACACAACCGTATTGTGCTTTTAGCCTTCCGATCCAGTTTCTTCCAGTCTTCATCTGACATTCTTGTTGGCTTAGTACCTGGATCTACCGCGATCCACTGATCTTTATCCACCAGCAGATCCTCCATCTTGAGCTTCCACAACTCAAAACTGTGACCATTAAATTTCTCGATCTCTATCTTTCCGCCGCTCGCCATCTTCTTTCACCGCAAGAATCGATCCCGCAGATCTCCCACTGAACAGGGTCTACCACAGGCCCGAGCAAAAAAACCCTCAACAGCAAAGGCGTCCCCTTGAAGCCGAAACAGCTCCGATACCGAATGTAGGTTCTAACCCTGAATATAAATTATCTACACATGAATCTTGTGAGAAAATAAACAATGGCAGGCATAAACATAAAACAAATAAATACAAATTTTCCCACAGATCTACGAAATTGGGACGACCAGCTTGATTTTTCATTATATTCCTTTTAGTGTTACAACACATATATATACATGCCAAAGCATACATAAACCCCAATCCATTAACCCTGGATTAGAACATAATCGTAGTTCCCTTGATCGGATCTACAAAATACCAACGGTCGAAAACCATCGTACCCCCAAATAAGAAAACCATGTGCAAACTCATGCACAAAACATGGGTGGGTCCGCCTATGAGTGGGACCGCACACCAAAAAAAAATTTCACCGGGGCACTGCCCCGGATCCCGACAGGGGGGGCTGCCGCCCCCCCTGTGACCCCCCTGTTGCACCCAGCGCAACGTACAGCACATCAGGCTAGTCGTGGAAAGAATATAACACACACCCAACATGGATTAAGCTTGAGTTTGAGGAAAATCTTGCTCAACAGTGCAATTATTTCCTCAAAATTTGTTGAAAGTGTTACACCATTTTTTGGTCATCTAACCTGTTACTATTAGATGGACCTAAGTACACCATGTAAGACCAATTTTACCCTAAATAAAATTGCTTTCACTCTGAAAAATAACTTAGTAAAACACCTTTATTAAGTTGTTTATGATCTAAACAGGAAACCCCATGAGGAAATATTAAATAAATCCACATTTGTTTGATTTTCCTCAAGGAATAATTAGTTAAACAACAGTTTAATTAATATTCCTGGTCATATTTAACCCAAAACAGGAAAATTTATTAGATAAATTATTATTTATCTTATTATTTTCTAGGAATAATTATTTAAACCTTATTTAAATAATATTCCTTGTTAAATTTGAGTAAATCACTCATAAATAGTTAAAAAAATCATTATTTATTTAATTATTACTCAACCACATCCTTAAAATGATAAATAAATCATTTATTTATTTATTATTTACAAATAAAGGGATTTGACCCAAGTCAAATTCCTTTTCCCTCCCACAAAAATAATAAAAAATTCCATAAAAGTTGGATCTTGATTTGGTTAATAATATTTTAATTATGCATCAATATCTAGACTAACTCAATATTTTGTTATAAATAGAAGGGTTTTTCCATTTATTCATCACCTTTTTTTGCCTTAAGATCACTCTGGATCTATACTTTTGGTCTGAATTTGATGCACCATCATTGTCATATTTTTCTATCTTTTTGCTTGTGAGCTCCCTTTGAGTTCCTTTTTTGTCTGGGTTTTCTATACCATCAAGAGAGAGGAATTTTAGATCTGAAGTGCTGAGGACTTACAAGAACCCATCCCATTGAGGAGAACTGGTAACATCCTTCTATGTTTGTTAGTATGAATCTTTTGTTGAAGTGTACGAAAAAATAACACTTTAGCTACACATAACTTATAGCCCTAACATCAAATATGGCTGCCAATATCTTCAGATCTGCAGTTAGTTGATCAAGAAAAATGCTGCAAAAATCCAGATCTATGCATAAAGAGACATTAAGCAGTAAAAATAAGGTTTTGCTCCATACATCCAATAGACAAGACGAACAATATTTTTGAATTTTTTTTTTTTATTAAGGGCACCTGGGAGGAAAACAAGAAGGTGTTTCCAATTCTCCTCAATGGGATGGGTTCTTGGAAGTCCACAACACTTCAGATCTAGTATTTCTCTCTCCTGTTGGTGTAGAAAATCCAAACAAAGATAGAACTCAAAGGGAGCTCACACAGAAAATAATGAAAAATATGACAATGATAATGGCTCAAAGTCAGACCAAGAGTATAGATCCAGAGTGATCTAATAGGCAACAAAAGGTGAAGAATGGTAGGAGAAACCCTCCTATTTATAACAAAATATTGGGTCATTCTAGATCTTGGTGCATAATTAAAATAACATTAACCAAATCTAGATCCACCTTTTATGGAATATTTTATTATATTTGTTGGAGGAAAAAGTATTTGACTTGGGTCAAATCCATTTATTTGTGAATAATAAATAAATAAATGGTTTATTTATCATTTTAAGGAGGTGGTTAAAAGATAATCAAATAAATAATGATTTATTTAATTATTTATGGGTGATTTAGTCATATTTAACGAGGAATATTATTTAAATAAGATTTAAACAATTATTCCTAGAAAATAATAAGATAAATAAGGATTTATCTAATTAATTTCTTTGTTTTGGGTTAAACATGACTAGGAATAATAATTAAATTATTGTTTAATTAATTATTCCTTGAGGAAAATCAAACAAATATAGGTTTGTTTAATATTTCCTTTTGGGGTTTCTTGTTTAGACCATAAACAACCTAATAAATGTGTTAATTATTAAGTTATTTACATAGTAAAAGCAATTTTACTTAGGGTAAAATTGGTCTTACGTGGTGTACTTGGGTCCATCTAATGATAATAGGTTAGATGACCAAAAAATGGTGTAACAATGTCTTCCTCCCAAGTGCCCTTAATATAAAATTCATTTAACATATTCTTGTCTTGTCTATTGGAGGCATGGAGTAAATCTCGTTTTTATTTACTGCTTAATGTTATTTGATACATAGATCTAGATTTTTTCAGCATTTATCTTGATCAACTAATTGCAGATCTGAAGATATTGACAACCATATTTGCTGTTAGGGCTATTTTTTATGCACAAATAAAGTGGTCTTTTTTCGTACACTTGCAATTAACATTCATACTAACAACTGGCGACTCCACACGAGTTTACGATTACGACAGCTGTCGTTTTTTTGATCCCTGCATATCCAGCTGCTTCAAACCCTAGGATTTCTCTTCAGCCTCTTGTTTTTTCTTTTATTGATGTTTTTTTAACTCATGAAACCCTAAAACATTAAAAATTCTAACTTCCGTGTGTTTTCGGACCTATTGCGCAGGTGATAGACATCAACTGCTGCTGAGACGACACTTTTTGCTAAAATATGTTGCAGAGAGTTCCGAAATTGTAGGTCGCACTTTTTGGCCCTAAACCTGTGACCTGGAGCTTCAGGACGCACTTTTCAGCCTAAAAACTGTAACCTTTGCAGAAAACAGATCAGAAACTGCAACTTGGACTTTTTGCAGGAGTTTTTTTGAAAATTTTCTGGGTTTGTCTGGGCCTCTGTTCAGGGTTGTATGACCTCTGTCTCTGCCCATTTTGGAATTGTACTTTCTCTGTTTTACTCAACTAAGTGGGAACCTATCCCCCTAGGGCTTCAGTACCCTCCACATTTTGTGGAAGATTTTTAGCTGCTGCAGTTTGTCTGAAATTTTCAGTGTTTAGCCATCTTTTCAGATCTGATACCTCACCTTTAGATCCGCTTCAGATTGGATTTTTATCCATCCAAATCACCTCATTTAGTTTTTTTTGGGTTTTCCTCTAGGGTCCACTCCATTTACCTCCAGGTGATAGCCTTTTGCCACCTCATTTACAACAATTTTTCCTTTGATTTTTTGTTGTTTTTCTACACCACTTTCCAGCAGATCTCACCTTTAGATCCCTGTCCCTCCCGACCTTAGATCTATTGGCTATTTTGGTGTGTTTTGACTAGTTTTTTGCCCACCTATAGACTACTTGTTGAGAGGCCCGCCTTCTTGGGTTTATATTATTACATTATTAGCTATTTATTTACTGTTATTTCAGTTTCATATACTGTTATATGCAGGTTTATTTACAGTTACACAACACACTTTTTATTTTTCTCTACAAACGTATGGTTTTAAAAATTAAAATTTACACACTTTTCACACACACCCTAAGTGAAAAAGAGCTTGGTTAACACCACAAAGAAAAGACTCTAAAACTTTGAAATCAATTGATCCCGCACCTCTTTTCCCTGGTTGCGACATTGTAATCAGTTGATCCTGCACCTCCTTGCCCTTGTTGGTCTCTTTTTCCCTTTGTGCCGTGTTTGTGTCGTCATCATTGTGCCACCAAGGAGTTTATCCCAGAGACTTCTTAGCCTTCATCCTTAGTTTCCGGTAGGAATATTTACTCCTCCGCGTAGGATTCGAGTTAGTACTCCACCGAGTTCGCACTCCAACTCTTCTTCTAGTTCATTGGGTTCTCCTTCCGCCCCTGGTTCTCCTCCTTTCACCTTGACCATGTCTGGTTCAGGACCTAACGCTAGTGGTAGCCCCGGCCCTAATGCTGGGAATACTACTAGTGGGACCGTAATAAGAACTATCTCGGCTGCTCCATTGCTCCCCTATATGGTAGGCCTCAGTCATCCCGATTTTGACCAGTTGATAAAGGACCCTATACACCATGACACTAGTTGACCTGCTATGCCGACCAAGCTCCCTTCCAACATCCCCAAGTTTGAAGGCCTTGTTGGAGAATATCCTACAATTGATGTTCGATCTTTCCACATGTGGTGTTCGTCTAACTCCATTACCGATGACTCTATTAGTCTTCGGTTGTTCTAACGTACGCTTACATGAGAAGCTTCTAAGTGGTATGTTGCTCAAGCCTCATCCTCTCATATCACCTTTGGGACTCTTGCTCGGGATTTTTTGTCTTATTTCCAGCTTCCTCTTCGTTATGACACTGGTACCGAACTTTTGACTTCTTTTCGTCAATCGTCTGCGAACTGCCTATCTGATCATGTCCAGGAATGGTGGAGAAGAAAGATCCTATGTCAAGCCCCTACCTTTGAAGACCATGTCTACATGGAATGGTTCCTTAGATCTCTCTATCCCCCTATCGGGAAAGATGTCACATCACATTTCCCTAAAACCAAATAAGTCACTCTCCAAATTGCATTAAAATATGGCCTGATCTACACTCAGTCGGGTTATGTTTATACCGTTCTACTTGATCTTCATAGACCCGGTGGTGCCAATGCACCGGGGGCATCTCATGCCGCCGACGGTATCGTTGGAGCTCTTTGTCATCCATACGCTCAGCCTCCCATGGGCTATGGCTTTCCTCAGGGAGGGGCCAACACCTCCTGCACATTTCCCCCTCTCGGTAGCATGTATCTAGGATATGACATGCCTCCTCCTCTTAACCAACCTCCTGTTTACCACACTGTTACCTAACCTTCTTATTACTTGTATCCACAGCCTGGTGCTCCAACTCCTCCAACATTGGCACCTCCTCCTCCCTTGCCTTCTTAACCCCCGCAACAATAACCACCGCCCCCTCAGGGGCAGGTGTATGCATAGCAGGGTGCAACTAATCCTCCTTCCTCCAAAAATAAGAGGAATGACACTCAAAATGAATTTTATCCCTATAATCTTGGACCTAATCCCCAAAATAATGCTCCTAACACAGCTAACTAGCAACAGGGTGCTCAGCCCAAGCAGGACAAGCCTATTCTCACGAACAAGCCTTGTTCTTGTTGTGGTGTTTATGGTCATTACACACATGATTGTCATATTTTAACACAGATGAAGCTGATGTTGGAGTCTCAAGAAAAATTGTGAGGACATAAAGCCTCCCCTTCCATCCCTCCCAGTGTTGTGCCTAGTCAACCGGCTGTGTTTACTAATCCTTTCACTCAGCAAGGATTTGTGGCTACCCAACCACCTGAAGGTCAGGTGGCCACTCAACCTCTTCCATCTGGTACCTTCGATTACCAGATTCTCATGATGAATTCTGACCAACCTCTAACTGTAGACATCAATCTTCAGACTCGGTCCCGTCAGTACAAAAAGCCTCCCGCTACGTCTGTCCCCGAGCTGCCTCCTTCGGTCTCTATAGAGCCTCTTTCAACACCTAATGGTCCCTTGAAGATCCCTTAGCCTAAGGCGAAGGTTCATACCAAGATCCCTAAGGGACCACTATGCCAAAATGCTGCTTCTGGAAAAGCTGCCCATTCATATATCATAGTAGATGATTTGGCACAATCTCCTGCTACCATTGCAATGCTGGAACTCCTCCAGTCATGCCTTTTACAATGAAAAGCTATACTATCTACCATGGGCACTGTAGATCCTTCCAATGATCGATTGATTGTCTTTGATGTTGACCGGTCAGAACATCCTCCTCTCCCTGCTTCTGTTGCCTTCCAAATCCCAGTCAAGATCCGGAACGCCAACGTTTCCCGGTGCATCATTGATGAGGGGGCATCCACTTGTGTGATGTCCGCTTCGGTTTGGAAGCAACTCAGATCACCTGAGTTGGCTCCTTACATGATCACTCTCCAAGCGTGGGATGGCCAAGCCTCCCAGCCCATCGGCCTATTCCGAAATTGTCCTATTACTCTTGCGGGCAAGACTATTTTCATTGACGTAGAAGTCATAGATGCCCCCTTAGATTACAACATTCTATTGGGTCGTAGCTACACCTATGTGATTTATACTGTCCCATCTGCGGTTCACCGCAAGATGTCCTTCCATTTTAACGAAAAGATAGTCACCATTGACCAGTTGACATATTACAAACCGAAGTCTCAGACCTCTCCTGAGTCCATCATCTCTTCGGTGGCCAATAAGAAAACCGTCGATCCTTTGACTAGTGTCTCACCTAGAGTCTACAAATATTCCTCATTGCTTGGTACATTCCCTCATCTTCCTCCTCTTGTCTATGATCCCAGCTCATCAAATGTTTGCATGATGCAATCGTCTCGATCTACCCTCAAGCGGCTTGCTTCGGCTAGTCAGCAGCCTCCTCACCCTCTGCAGCCTACTCCTAGCCCCTCGATTCAGCCTTCTGGACCTCCTCCTCCTGGCCCTTCACCTACAACTGGTATCCATGAACCTCTTTACCCTCTTGGAATAGTTCCTCCAGGCCTTAACCATTTAGGAGCCATCCAGCCTAGCCATTACCCCTCCGGTCAGATACCGTTCCTAGCTCCCCCCCAGGAGTGTACACGATACCTGTCATGGCTACCCTCTTGTTTCGAGAAATAACTCCCTAGAGGTTTGTTGGGTCAAAACCTCCACAGATCAGGGCATGCTACTCAGAAGGACTCACACACAACCACACTTAAATGCTAAAAACTAGATGACATCGATAGTAGAACTCACCCGTAGTCCTACATTCGATGTAGATCCCGCGGGGTCCAAACCCCCAGCAACCCTTCTTCCTCTTCAACCTGGAAAAAAAGAAAGAACATGCACAGAAACCTAGTTGTACAACATATATTGCTCCTAAATGTTAGTGTAATCCATGTGAAACATTATATAAACAGTAATAAATGCTTAACAATCAATCTTTTCACATATGCAAATAGATATTAACACATAAGTTCAGGAACAAGATGGTTCTTCATTATTGCAAACAGCATGTACAGTAATAAAAAGTGGAGAGATCACCTGAATCCTTCCACGATCTTCGAACAGACCGTCGTCGAGATCCGTCCCGCCCTTGCCTCACTAGGATACTTTCAAGACTTGTGCACACGAGATGACATATAAACTGATGAACATCTCCAGGAAACAAGGGTTTCCTGTAAAAATATGGGAAAGTGCAGGAGACACGGGAAATCAGACTTGAAATAGGGATTCCAACAGAGTATAATATCTATAATTTCTCTCCCCCTTATGCCATGTACATGAGGGGCTTTTATACTCCCTCAAAGTAGTTTCAATCAGCTGGAAACAGTTGCCCATGTGTTGGGGTGGTTGAACTACTGGAGTAACCATCAACCCAGCCCGAAAATAGGGAATTATATATATATTTTAATGATTTTAATGGCATACGCGGAAAAGTGTGTAATGACTCGCTTATACATGTGGAAAAGTCTGGGCATACCTGCGTATGAAATTTTTAACACTGTTTTTTATGAATTTTGTTCAAGTCTGTGGGAATGGGTGCCCAAGGCCATAGAGACAATCATGAATCACATGAGGGTGAAAAATGATGCTATAACAGATGCCCCCTAATATATGAGGTCAGAGGGGGTACATGATGGCCGAAATGTATTATGCACATAGAAAGAACTTCGCAAGGACAAGAGAGGACTTCACCAGATTTCAGCCTGCCAAAAACCAATGAAAGAAAACAGAGAGTCAACTCATGCTGAGGCGGGCATACCCATGCTCAGTCAAAAATATATCATATAGAAAGTACATGATAAATCTAGAATGTATACAAGTATATCTGAACTAAAAGTACATAATGAATCATCTGAGCAGGGGCCGGAAGTACAAGTCGGAATCAATTTCCAAATATCACATATAGAAAGCTGATCAATAATGCTGAAACTGGATGTCTGATCATAAAAGTGACTAAATCTCCAAGTACCAAATCATAAGGGGTGGAACACATGGTACACTCATGCAACTCGGGAGCCAACATATAAGATGCTTCTGTACTGACACTGCAACATATAAGGGTGGACGACATCACTGGCAGAAACTGAATGGACTGTCAAAAGTGAACCGAAAAATGCTGATGCAACCCGAGGTCTTCACCGATCTCGACGGCACAATTCTACACAATGGGAATAAATGAGCTGAAGTCGACCATGTGAGAAATCGTTGGATTACCGGTCAATAATGTAAACCATTAACCAATGCGAGACAACCCACCAATAATGAAAATGAGTGTCAAGGTGCCCCAGTACAATCTAACAAGTGCGAATGAATGAGTTGAAGTCGAACACTTGGAAGAATCTACCAATCAGGAGGCAATGATGAATCCCCACTGTCGATAGCGAAGAGTCTGCCACTGATGACTGCAAACCCTAAGGTACTAACAAAAAGACTCTAGACGTTATTCCCAGAGCAATGAGTCGGAGTCGATGGGAAAAGATCTGCTGGAAGGAAGGCATTAAGGCATCCCACATTAGTCCAGCGCGAGTGTAACCCGCAGGCCAAGATTTGGAAGGAATCGGACGAAGGAGAGTGATGGAACCAAAACCGAAGTACGTTTCCGACGTGCACAAGATGAAGCTAGCGCACGGAAGAAACCCTATGAACCAACCAATAATGAAATCTGACACAGAGGCGAAAAATCCACCGATAGGGTCAAATGGAAATCCAGGTACTGCACGAATCCCAAGTGTGATAATGTGTGCTGACGTCGAACACAGGGGAAACCACTCAGTCAAAGACCCATGATGATGATCAAATGCTGAGCACAAGGTCACCTATCAATAATGGAAATAGGCCCAAGGTGCGGCTCTAGGTTTGCTCTCAGAGCAATGTGTCGTAGTCGATAAGAGACAAACCCGCCGGCAAGAAGTCAATGGGGACCTTCTCAAACCAGCACGAGCAGAAGACCAAAACATCTGATGTGATAGAACAATATACTGACAAGACCGGGAAGGCCGACTGAATAATGAGTCAAGAGACACCGCAGAATGGCCAACTTTGGTTAGACTTCCCTTGAAAAAAAGCACGACTCGTGATGACCATGGCAGTAAAAAGTGACACTGTATAAGTCTGTTATGCAGGAGGAAAAACAAACTCTCCATATGATTGGAAGAGATAACCAACCGGGGGAGGACTGACAAGTGAAACAAGGCAAAGGCTGAACCTAGGTCAAAACTAAAACCATCCCAAATGAAGGAAATATATAAGTGTATGTGCTTTGTTCAAGGGCGACAAACTGACACTGTACTGCCATCAAATTACGAAGTTACATCTCGTTCCCGCTCTTTTTGTTATATTTGATTTTTTTTGTCTTTTTTATATAATAAGCCTGAAAAAGAATAAAAGAATGCTATAGTACAATGGATAGAACGAGTATCAAGAGACAGATGCAATAGTTCCTGGGATAGGAACAATCCTATGCTCATTTCAAGGTGGTGGAAACTGGTAAGCAATACTCATAGAAATGTTCCATCCATGGGTAAAAGGGTGTCAAGTCGCGATAGCTAAATGCATGCAATGGTTAACTTGTACAGACAGTCAAGGTCAAAATTTGGCTTAAACATCGAGTCCAAAATGAAGCCGGCTAAAGGTTAGGATAAACAAGTAGCCAATATGCAATGCAATAATACAACTCAACAACACTAGGGAGCCTCTAGGGTAATAGCTAGAAAAATGATAGTGAAGAAGAAAAAGAATGAAGGTTCAACACATAAGTCATGGCGGGACTAAAGAGGACTCCCGAGCCTACATAAAATGTAGCATGGGCAACAAGTGATAGCGAGGAACTAACTAGGAAGCCCATGTAAAGGAAGGCTCTACCACCAAGTCATGATTAAATAATCGGTGAGTGAAATGGCTGAAATACTCATGACCTGATGGGATCGACCCTATGGAAAGTGATAGAATGAAGGCTAGCATGCAAAATTCAACGGAAAGTAGATTCCCTAACCTATATGTCAGTGAAGATCATATACTTGCCATGACGGGTCAGCAGTCATGGATCAAAAACCGGAAAAAATCTGGAATTCATCAAAATGTACCTGAAAATATACCAATCTGGGCACTTCCAAGCATCCGGATTATGCAGCTTAAGATAGATTGAAAAAATAGGCATAACAAATTTTTGCGAAAATTTTCAACTTTTTGGGCGTAAATACACAAGTTACATCATATTTGGTTCATTGTTACTTGTTGAATTGGGAAAAAGAGCTCTAGAGAAAAAGCCTCTTTCGTCAAAACAGGAGCAATCGACCGTCAAACTTCGCTGAATTTGTTAGGTAAGCTCTTAATCCATCCTTGTTATCAATTTTTTCCATTCATAAGTGTAAAATTTGTAAATTTCACCATGGAATTATTTATTTTAAATTACGGTTCTGCGCATACGCGGGTTTAGATTTACCAAGCCGCGTATATACGCGACTGTGTACAGAGAAAGTCGCGTATGCGCAACCCGAAATGAAAAAACGTGATTCTAATGGACAAATTATTGAATTTTTGCAGGATGACTATATCATGGACAGAACGTGAACACAGTGCCATTGACAATGAAGTAACGCAGGATCAATTATTGCTCAATATTCTCCGAAATTGTGGATTGCTCAAATTTTTCAAAATGCCAAATATGAAGAGTAATGTTCGGTTGCTCGAAATGCTTGTGAATTATTGGGAACCAAAAGAATATTGTTTCATAATAGATCAAATGCCCATACGTATCGAGGTGGAAGATATCTATCTTATTACTGGACTCTCCCGGAGGGGGGAGCTAGTAGATTTACATGGAAAACCTTTGGGAGGGCTCATCGTGGAAGATTACGTCCACGTCTACTGCGTAGAGGGTTCCAAGAAAGTTGGAACTCAAATTGCTATCAAGGATTTAAGAGACTTGCACATGAAAATCCTCCTTTTTACCATTGGCAGGGTAGCAGGATCTGCTTCCCTACACCAGGCATCCAGGACACAAATGAGTATAGTTGTGGAATGCTTAACTCATTTATATGATTGGTGCACAGCTCTACTAATGAACATGAAGCAACAATTGACTTCCATCCGAAAAACAAAGACAAAAAATTTCGGATATGGTACAATCTTGATGACATTCTTCTTCGAGAAGATTCCTGGGCTGAGACCCAAAGTGATCTCTTCTATCAGCAGTCCAAGGGACCCAAGAATTGCCCGATGGGCTGACTTGATGAAGAGACTGGGGGGAAGTGAAGTTCCCAGAACCACCTGGGATGATGAGTTATTCCTATGGTGGGGAGAACAAATCATCGCTGTGGAGGACTATCCCTATGCCGGGATGGATTTCCGTGGCGATCCAGACCTCGTCATTCCACCTGGTGCGGCATGGGGTACAATCGGTAAGATTGGAATTTTTTAACTTATATGATTTATTTATTTTTTATTTTTTTGGATTTTTTCAATATGTATGAAAAAATGAAACATGTTTTTGTTTGGATTCAAAGTGACCTAAAATATTGTAATGATCATGATACAGATATTGGACCAGTCCGTCCTGATGGTTACCCACGACACAAGCGCCGCAGAGGTGAGGCGGATACAGTAGACTCAGACAGAACCCTCCATGCTGTACAGAGGAACTTGGAGAGGTTAACCCACCAAGTGCCTATGGCTGCAGTGGAAGATCTACCCGAGGCGATCCAGAGATGGGTAGTAGGAGTACCTCGTGACTGGGTGCGGTTTTTCCGCCGAGTCGCGACTGCGATCGTGTTCTATAGGAACACAACTTCTGGGCAGGGACCATAGGAGTAGATAGATATGATTTATCGGATGACTGTATATATTTTTTGAGATTTGAACATGATTGGGCATAATCCCTAATTTTGTATGACTTATGGATCCAAATTTTGCATAGTTTTTGACCACTCTGATGATATATATACTACGATTTTTTGATGTGATGTGACAAATGTATAAAAATGTATGATGTTTTTGATGGTTCGATTTTAATGTATGGAATGATTAATATGCCAATCAATTGCTTGATTAGCTAATGAGTCTGCCATCCAATTGTCAGCTCGAGGAATATGAATGAATGTTAAAAATTGAAATGATATTTGTAACAAACGTACCCTTAAGAACAACCGGAGTAGAAATGGATCTCGAACCTGATAAGTATTGTTCAACTGCGACACCACCAAAACAAGGTCACCTTCCGAAAAAACCCTAGGTTTGACCGCCTTATCGTACTGAACTTTAACTCGGTTTTTATGCGCTTCATTCATCGTGGCGGCATCCCGATGCTACTCATCAAGATGTTCCAGATGAAGGAGACGTTATTCAAGACTAGAAGTGTCCGGAAGAAGCTCAACAGCTAACTTAAGAGAAGGAATCTCACATTCAATGGGAAATACGGATTCCAACTTGTGAACTAGCTGAAACGGAGTAAAGCCAGTTGCAGTTTTCACTAACGTCCTGTATGCCCAAAGTGTAGGATATAGCATGATATGCCAATTGGATCTAGATTTATTGATTGTCCTTTGAAGAATTGTCTTCAAGGATTTATTCACAGCTTCCACTTGCCCATTGGCCTGAGGATAATACGGAGACGAATGCTCCTACCGGAAACCTAATTTTAGAGCCAACTCAGCCATCATGCTATTCTAAAAATGACTGCCATGATAAGTGACAATATCTCTAGGAATACCAAAACGAGGAATAACCTGGTTGAAAAGAAAAAGAGCTGTAGTCTCACCATCATTCCCAAATGTAGGCATAGCCTCGACCCACTTCGTGAAGTAGTCTACTGCTACAATAATGTACTTGTGACCTTTTGCCGAAGGCGGGTTACAAGTAGTATAATCATACCCCACTTTGTAAAGGGACCGACAGTAATGACTGGAAAAAGTGGAGCTGGATGAGCGCGCATTTTTCGAGTATAGACTTGACACGGATGACACTTTTTGACCGACTCCACACAATCTTTGAAAATCGAAGGCCAAAAGTACCCAGCATGCAAGATTTTTTGGGCTGTAGCAAGCCCAGATAAATGTCCACCACAAGCTCCACTGTGGCAATCATTCAGCATAGCCTTGGCTTCTTCGAGAGTTAAGCAACGTCTCAGGATTGAATCAACCCCTCGACGGTATAAAGCATCACCAATGATCAAATAATTTTTAGCCAAGTGATGCAATTTACGACGCTCATCTTTCGAAAAAGTAGAGGGAAACTTCGCAGTCTGGAGATACACAATGATATCTCCATACCAAGGATCCTGTGGAGAGATAAGAAACAAATGTTCATCCGGGAAGGATTCATCATAGACTATCTCCTCTCCACAGGGCAACTCAAAAATCAATTCCGCGAAAACTAATTATTTCTTGGACTTGGAAAACATAAACTCAAGATCAAATTCCTACAAAATCACAATCCATCTATTGTATTTGCCCCCAACCACTCACCTACTAAGAACAAACTGAAATGGATTGACTGCTGCCAAAACATAATTTTTTCGTAGAAGAATGTAATGTCTGAGTCGCTGCACAACATGAACAGCTGCTAAAGCTAGCCTTTCTATCAGAGTATACCAGAGTTCAGGTCCTACCAAGCCTCGACTAAGATAGTATATAACATGCTCTACAAGAGCATCATCTTCCTGAACCAGAACCATACCAATGGTAGATTCTGCTGCTGCAAGATACAAAAGGAAGTCCCTGCTATAATCAGGTGGACTTAATAAAGGAGCAGAGGTAAATGCTTTTTTCAAAGCATCGAATGAGCGTTGAGCGAAGTCATCCAAAAAAAATGGAACTCCCTTCTTCAAGAATCTCGTAAATCCTTTAGTAACTTCAGCATAATTTAGGATAAATCTCCGAAGAAAATTAGCTTTTCCTTGTAGACTTTGAAGTTGACGAATAGACGATGGGGGAGGCAACCGAAGTATTGCCTCAACCTTGAAGGGATCTACCCTAATCCCTTCCCTAGACACAATGAATCCCAATAACCGACCGGATGTGACCACGAAAACACACTTGTTTGGATTCAACCTAATCTTATAGGAACGACATCGTTCAAATACTTGACGGAGGTGAGTAGGATGATCCATTCTCTTTTGAGAATGAGCAGCTAAATCATCCAAATATGCCTCGATAATCTGTTTGATGTCGTGGAAGGCATATGACATGGCCCGCTGAAAGGTAGCCCCAGCATTTTTAAGACAAAAAGGCATCTTATTGTAAGCAAAAGTACCCCAGGGACAAATAAAGGCAGTCTTATGTTGATCTTCAGGACGAATAGTAATCTGATTATATCCGGAGAAGCCGTCCATGAAGGATAAAATATCATTACCAGCACACTCATCAATAATATAATATATAAATGGTGTGGGGTAATTATCTTTCAGACATGCTTTATTACGGTCTCTGAAATCGATGCAGACTCGAATTGTTCCCTGTTTCTTATCTACGGGAACAAGGTTCGAAACCCATTCAATCAAAGGAACAGGGAAAATGAATCCCGCCTTGAGCAGCTTCTCTACCTCGGCTTTGATAGCTGTAGCCTTCCTAGGATTGACCGGACGAAGTTTTTGCCTCACAGGCTTAGCAATTTCATAAGTCTTGATCTCATGCTGGACAATAGATGGATATATACAAGGCATTTCCTCATAAGACCAAGCGAACACATCCCTATACTCTTTAAAGAGATCGGTGTAAATCTGAATCTCTTTAGGGGAACATTCAGCTCCGATGAAGACATTCTCTATGACATTGGGATCCCTGGAAATGTTCACCGGGATAGTTGGAGAAATCACAACCATGTTCCCTTCAGCATATACCTGTGTTGGTGCTAAAGGGTTCAGGACTGGGTGAACAGGACCAGGAGACACAGGGCTTGGGAAACTTGATTCAACTTCGCTCAAATCAAGTAAAAATTAAGACCGATGATGCAAATCATCCCATGGTATATCTGTACCAGTCATAGCTTCCAGGATGGCCTCTTCAGATGGAAGAGTGGTATCAAGGCAATCCTGGGAAGAAGAAGAACTAAGTGTCCAGGCCGGAGCCGCATTGCCATCCAAGTCGTCCAGAGAAAGAGGAGCTGGAATGGAATCTGCAGAGTCAACAATAAATTGATAAGCAATCTCAGCTGCAAACATCGGAAATGCCATTCCACCCACTTGACCTTCCGCTAATGTGGCTGTAGGGGAAGGTAAGGTCCAAGGGTCAAAAAAATAATGAGTTCTGAAGAGCTCTCTTCGAAGAGGAGCCCTGGAGGATGAAATTGCATTTATATGAATAGTAGGAGGTGGAATATCAAAATTACCCATCAAAGAAGAATACATTCCAACCCCTAAATTCTCAACAGGTGACTTGGCCTTATCCAATTTTGGAATAGTTGAGTCAGTAGATGCATTTGGGTCTACTGGAGGACAGTCCAGTTGATCCCTCGTAACAATCCTCCCTTCGTGAGGGAAACAAATAATCTGAAATAATGAAGATGCAATGGCATCCATCTCATAAATCCAGTTTCTTCCCAACAGAAGGTTGTAGTCCAAGCTTGCATCAACTATCTCAACCTCTATATTTACAGTTTTTCCCCCAACATAGATGGGAAAAGCTGGGACAATACCATGCGGTCTGTGAGAATGACCATCAAACGTAGTCAGAAGAGTAGCATATGGAACAGCTGTGGGAGATCCAATTCCCTTCCAACATGTGAGAGACATCACACATGTGGAAGCACCCTCATCAACGACCGTCCGGAAAATATTGCATTTCCGATACGATGATTTAATATGAAAAGCCATATGATGGGGGAGTCTCTTTTTAAAATTAGTCATATCGAATGTAATCATAAGAGATTTCTTTGGATCGACAGCCCCAATAGCAGTGAGCAGAGCACTGCGCTGAGCCGGACAAGACTGGAGCACCTCAAGAGCCGACATGGCACAAGGACTCTGCGCCAGATCTTCCACAATAGAGTAGTTCTGGGCAACCCTAGCATTTGGATTAATCATCGTATGCTTAGTAGATGCTTTGGGAATCCAAGGTATAGGCTCAATAGTAGGCTTCGTGATGTGAAGCGGCTCAGTAGCATCGGGAGCACCCTTGGTTTTTGAGGACTCATCTTCACCATAATCACGGGATCTCATGGTGACATCCACGTGAGCACTCATCATGTATATGTTTGATGGAATTTCCCCTTCCTGGGTGCCCCCAGAGGAAGCCTCAGTATTTTGATTCGCGCCAACAACTAGCTGTTGCCCTTGGGGAAAAGGGTTTGTCAACACAGTCTGGGAACCGGAAGAACCCTGCTGAGCTAACAAGCGCTGCGCATCCTGAATTTTAGGGCAAAGGTGAGTAAGATGGTCTCCAGCACATAAATTGCATGGAAACTTCACTTTATTTTTATCCTTTGGACCCTCACCAACATGCTCGTTGGTTTTATTTGCATTACCCTTCCCATTCTTTCCCTTTTTCTTATTATTATTCCGTTCCTTCTTCTTCCCTTCGGATTGTTGATTTTCTTTAGGGTTAGAATTCTGAATGGAATTTACTGACAAATATTGAGAAGGCGATGACTCAACTAGCACAGCCTGACCAGAAGAAGCAGATTGTATAGACAACTGCTGCAATTGACTAAGCATATTAGCTGCACCACTATTGATCGACCCAATCAGTCCATCACCATGAGGATCGGGTTTAGTCTTGGATAAATCCAATTTGGAGCGAGGGGAATTAGGCAAATATTTATGAAGGACCCTAGACTGAGAATATATCAATTCAAGCTGCTCGGCCCTAAAAATGGCCTGCTCCTCGGAAAATACCCCGGACAGGGATACATCCTTAGAAATATCTGACTGTAGAGATTTCAGAAACCATTGCAAAATTAATTCTCTTGGAATATGAGCTTTAATAAGCCTCTTCCTTCTCCGCCATTCCTGAATATGATCAGAAATGTGGGTTGCATCGTCTTGTTTAAAATTAGCTAGGAGTTCAGTCCCGACATCATAACGGACAGGCAACTGGAAATGATTTAGAAATGTTGTAGCCAGATCTCCAAACGTAGCAAAACGTCCCCCAGTTAACTCAATATACCACTTGGCAACGTTTCCAGTTAAGGTGCGTTGAAACAATATTAACCTAATTGAATCATCGATCAAGGAGTTAGAAGAACACCATAAATGGAAGGTGGTGATATGGTCAGCCGGGTCCTCTCCATTCTTGCCTTCAAACTTTGGAATGTCTGAAGGTAGTTTGGTGGGAACCGGAGGCCACCCCGGACTATATCGGATCAGATCATTCGTCAATTTCGACAGATCTGTCAAGTTTAACGTTGCCAGAAAAGGTAAACGAGGTGGAGCCTGAGGATTCCATCCTTGATGGGATGAATTCCCAACATTCTGAAAAAAGTACCCTGGATTTGATGAGGCACTTGGTTGCCAAAATGGACTCGTAAAAAATGTTGGGCCAAAAGACCCAACATTTGGAGAAGGACCCCCTCCCAACGTAGAGTTACCAAAGATCGGACCAGTTCCCCCTCCTGAAGTATTAGATGAAGAAGAAAGCCCTTGATAGGGGTTCCAAGCATTAGAAAGAGGGGAAAAAGTATGATAAGCACTCGACGAAGGGAAAGAAACATTCCCTTGGTGACCAACGTAAAACTGATTCCCTGCCCCCACTGTTGTAAATACAGGGTTCCAACCTGTAAAAGTAGTTGAACTCTGACCTCCAGACCAAGGGTTAAAACTCCGAGTCTGAGAAGTAAAAGGAAAAGACCCTAAAGAAGGATTTGAACTAGGAATCTGCCCAGTTCCGAAGGGGAACCCTTGAAAAGAAGCTGACCCACTAGCCATGGAAGACATGGGTGTAGATGCAGTTGCAGCAGCGGAAAAAGAAAAATGAGGAATCCCACTAGTGGGCATTCCAAAACAAAAGGGACCATATTGAGAAGCATGTGCTTGGGTGAAACCAGAGCCAAACACAACAGTGCTAGAAGCAATCGTAGATATAGCAATAGTGCCTCCTCCTTCAATTGAAGTAGGAGTCTGAACGCCTGCAGCACTTACAACAGAAGCCACGTTCCCAGTCATGGCCATCGAAAGGTATGAATAAAAAGGAGGATATTCTTGTCTTGCAGAATCAGGTTCGATGTACTAAAAAACAAACTGATAATCAGGAGGAAGAGGAGATAGAAGTGACTGAGGAGACTCAGGTACTTCCTCTACTTCTATTCCTAACTCTCCCGGAAACAAGACTCTCGAGGTGAGCGGAACGCTCCTCTGGGAACCAACACCAGAACCAACTACAGGACCTTCAATCCCTTGTGGAGGATCACTCTCCACTGCGTTAGATACCACAGGGTGATACTCACCTGTTATGTTACTCCTACGCCTTCTTGAAGAAGGCTCTGCACTCTCTGGAGATAACCCCCGGATTCTCCTCGATCGACGAGGCGCTTGATCAGCCACTTTAACAAATTTTAATTAGACTCAAAAAAGTATAAAGCTAGGCAAGCTAGGAGCAAAGAGCACTAACTACAAAAAATTCCTGATATACAACCAGGCAAACAACCTTCAGGTATTTCCGCTCCGGGTGATTAGGACTGGACACCAAAATACGAGAAAGCGAAAAATTGGACCTCCCGAAAGTATTCTGGGATAATTACGGCCCAAGCCTACTAGAGAAGGCAACAGAAACAGTTACGCCGACTTCCTAACAACAACCTTTGCTAGCACAAGTACCCAAGCTTCAGAAGGGCAACCCCCAGAAGTACTGCTGGAAGTGATACGACGTCTGCCTCAGGTACCATGGGTATTCCCCCCCGCATTCACCTGTGTGGAACCTAGGAATGGCAACTATGGGCACCAATCCGTGTCAGAAGCCGGGCGGAACGGTCTTGAGGCAAGATCCAGCAAATCAGAGAGGGGGTATCTCTCCTCTCGGCCTTCACTTCCCCTCGCACTTGACTCTCTGCAGGAGAGCTTTCTCGGTCCACCTAACGGAGTTGTATTTAGCTCAATTAATAAACTTCTATGTTTTAGTTTGAGCGGTCTTGGAGAGTAAACTCTCCACTCACCTAATCCAAGGCCCTAAAACCTAGCTAGTTGGTGTATGACACTTAATAAAAAACTTGCTAGTTGTTTTTAAATTATAGCGCTTATTTTAATTGGTTGTTATATTAGGTCAATGGGATATGGAAATGAAACTCGTGGTGTTTTATGACGCAGAAAAAAATTAATGAAAACCAAACTACATGCAGATGCAGTAATTTTCTTTCGATGAAAAGAAATTTCTACACGGGTTCTACGAGACTATATTTTTTTCTTTTCAGATAACAAACTTCACACTCGCAAAAATTATGAAAAAGACTACAAATGCTTAAGTGCACCTAATGCAAATAAATAAGAGCATGCAAATTCTAAGATGAAAAATCTAACAAAGCAAAGAGAAATTTCCCAAAAATCCTTTAGTTTTATCACTTTTCAGTTGTCCACAAAACTAGTTCCCAAAATCAGAAACTCTCAGTAAAAGACACCAAAATACACTTGAAACAAGAGGAAGAAACTAATGACAATTCCCTTCCCAAATCAAGTCAAAAACCAAAGGCAAGAAATCTCAAAAAAGCTTCAAAAGATGTAACGAAATGAAAACAAAAATGCAAAACAAAAGCAAACGACAAAACAAAATGTTTTTTGAGCTTTTGAATTTTATAAAAAGAAGAGCTCGAAGAGACCAAGAAAAATATCTAATTACCAAGCCAAAAAACTCTGAATTTCAAGCAAAACTTCAAAAATGCTCCAAATCTTATAGTGCCACTTAGTAGCAAGATTTATATGAGCAAAAGAAGACAAGAAACTCAGTAACTTAGCCCAAAATAATAGTACAACCTTGCAGCAAACAAAATCTTCAAAGAACCAAGAAAGACTCTTCAAAAATTGCAACAAGACCTAGTCAAATGAACTCAAGAAAACCAACCAAAAATAGGAAAAAATCCAAGTGCAAAGCAAAACATAAAATGAGGAAAGAGTGTACGAGCAGAAGCTCTCTATTCTGATTAAGCAGAATAGCCAAGAATCTCCAGAAAGAGATCTTGGTACTCGAACCAGAAATGCAAGCACTAAAAAACAAGATATGCCTAATAAGCCAGTCTTCAACCAATCAAGAGAGAAAAATACTGATAACCACTATCAGCACAATCCATAGACTATAAAGACATTGCAGGAACAGGTCTCCATAGGCAGACAAGACTAAAAAGTCAAGAAATCAAAAATTTCAAAATTTGCCCAGGCATACGCTACTTATCAACTTTTCAACAAGCGTGCATACGCGCCTGTGTCAAGGGAAACCCGCATATACGCGACTTCCTTTTATCAAAGTTTCTATGTATATGCGATCATGCAATAGAAACTCACAGATGAAAAGGTAAATAATGAAAAACAAAAATGATCAAGCCTAGCTAAAGAACCAGGTCTTTAGTCTAACTGAGAAAAAACTAACTGGACTGGAAATAATGATTAAAACTATCGGAAACCTTTAAAACAACTGAAACCACCCAACAAGGGAATCACAAGAATGTGATCCCCAGTGGAGTCGCCAGTTCTGTTTCGGGGAATAACTCCCTAGAGGTCGTTGGGTGAAAAACCTCCACAAATCAGGGCATGCTATTCAAGAAGGACTCACACAACCAAACTTGTATGCTAAAAACTAGATAACAATGATTGTAGAACTCACCCGTAGGTCCTACGTTTGATATAGATCCCGCGGGGTCCAAACCCCCAACAACCCTTCTTCCTCTTCAACCTGAAAACCAAGAAGAAACATGCACGGAAATCTAGTTGTACAAATATATATTGGTCCTAAATGTTGTAGAATCCATGAGAAACATCATATAAACAATAATAAATTCCTAAATAATAATATGTTCACATATGCAAGCAGATATTAACACATGAATTCATGAACAAGATGTTTCTTCTTCATTACGAACAACATGTACAGTAATAAAAAGTGGAGAGATCACCTGAATCCTTCCACGATCTTCGAACAGATCATCGTCTAGATCCGTCCCGCCCTTGCCTCACTAGGATACTTTCAAGACTTGTGCACACGAGATGACATATAAACTAATGAACATCTCCAGGAAACAAGGGTTTCCTGTAAAAATCTGGGAAATTGCAGGAGGCACGGGAAGTCAGACTTGAATTGGGATTCCAACAGAGTATAATGTCTATAAATTTGTCTCTCCCTTAGTCCATGCACATGAGGGGCTTTTATGCTCCCTCAAAGTAGTTTCAATAAGTTGGAAATAGTTGGCCACATGCTGGGGTGGTTTAACTACTGGAGTAACCATCAACCCAGCCCGAAAATAGGGAATTTTATATATTTTTTAATGATTTTAATGACATACGTGGAAAAGTGTGTATGGACTCGCGTATACACACTTGAAAATTCTCGTACACCGGTATGGGATTTTTTTAATAATCGTTTTTTATGAATTTTTTTCAAGTCTCAGGGAATGCGGCTCAAGGCTAAAGAGACAATCATAAACTACATGAGGGTGAAAATGATGCTAGTAACAGATGCCCCCAATATATGAGGTCGAAGGGGTACATGATGGCCGAAATGTATTATGCACATAAAAGAACTGCAAGACAAAGAGAGGACTAGATGATTTTTTAGCCTCGCCAAAACCAATGAAAGAAAACAGAGAGGTCAACTTTGAGGCCGAGGCGTTCTACCCACAGTTCTTTGGCCAAAAATATATCATATAGAAAGTACATGATAAATTCAGAAAGTATACAAGTTTAGCTGAACTGAAAGTACACAATGAATCATCTGAGTATGGCCCGGAAGTACAAATCGGAATCAATGTCCAAGTATCACATATAGAAAGCTGATCAATAATGCTGAAACTGGATGTCTGATCATAAAAGTGACTAAATTTCCAAGTACCAAATCATAAGGGGTGGAACACATGGTACAATCACGCAACTCGGGAGCCAACATATAAGATGCTACTGTACTGACACTGCAACATATAAGGGTGGATGACATCACTGTCAGAAACTGAATGGACTGTCAAAAGTGAACCGAAAAATGTTGATGCAACCTGAGGTCTTCACCGATCTTGACGGCAAAATTCTACACAATGGGAATAAATGAGATGAAGTTGACTATGTGAGAAATCATTGCATTACTGGTCAACAATGTAAACCTTTAACCAACGTGAGACAACCCACCAGTAATGAAAATGAGTGTCAAGGTACCCGAGTACAATCTAACAAGTGCGAATAAATGAGTTGAAGTCAAACACTTGGAAGAATCTTCCAATCAGGAGGCAATGATGAATCCCCACTGTCGATAGCGAAGAGTTTGCCATTGATGACTGCAAACCCTAAGGTACTGAAAAAAAGACTCTAGATCTTATTCCCAGAGCAATGAGTCGGAGTCGATGGGAAAAGATCTGCTGGAAGGAAGGCATTAAGGCATCCCACATCAGTCCAGCGCGAGTGTAACCCGCAGGCCAAAATTTGGAGGGAATCAGACGAAGCAGAGTGACGGAACCAAAATGAAGTACGTTTCCGACATGCACAAGATGAAGCTAGTGCACGGAAGAAACCCTCTGAACCAACCAATAATGAAAGCTGACACAGAGGCGAGATATCCATCGATAGGGTCAAATGGAAATCAAGGTACTGCACGAATCCCAAGTGTGATAATGTATGCTGACGTCGAACACAGGGGAAACCACTCAGTCAAAGACCCATAATGATGATCAAATGCTGAGCACAAGGTCACCTATCAATGATGGAAATAAGGCTAGGGTGCAGCTCTAGGTTTACTCTCAGAGCAATGTGTCGTAGTCGATGAGAGACAAACCCGCCGGCAAGAAGTCAATGGGGACCTTCTCAAACCAGCATGAGCAGAAGACCAAAACATCTGATGTGATAGAACAAGATACTGACAAGACCGGGAAGGCAACCTGAATAATGAGTCAAGAGACACCGCAAAATGGCCGACTCCGGTTATACTTCCCTTGAACAAAAGCACGATTCGTGATGACCATGGCAGTAAAAGGTGACACTGTATAAGTCTTTTATGCAGGAGGCAAAAACAAACTCTCCATATGATTGGAAGAGATAACCAACCGAGGGAGAACTGACCAGTGAAACAAGGCAAAGGCTGAACCTAGGTCAAAACTAAAACCATCCCAAATGAAGGAAATATATAAGTGTATGTGCTTTGTTCAAGGGTGACAAACTGACACTGTACTGCCATCAAATTACGAAGTTACATCCCGTTCCCGCTCTTTTTGTTATATTTAATTTTTTTTGTCTTTTTCATATAATAAGCCTGAAAAAGAATAAAATAATGCTATAGTACAATGCATAGAACAAGTATCAAGAGACAGATGCACTAGTTCCTGGGATAGGAACAATCCTATGCTCAATGCAAGGTGGCAGAAACTGGTAAGCGATACTCAGAGGAATGTTCCATCCATGGGTAAAAGGGTGTCAAGTCGCGATAGCTAAATGCATGCAATGGTTAACTTGTACAGACAGTTAAGGTCAAAATTTGGCTTAAACATCGAGTCCAAAATGAAGCCGGCTAAAGGCCAGGATAAACAAGTAGCCAATATGCAATGCAATAATACAACTTAACAACACCAGGGAGCCTCTAGGGTAATAGCTAGAAAAATGATAGTGAGGAAGAAGAAGAATGAAGCTTCAACACATAAGTCATGGCGGGACTAAAGAGGACTCCCGAGCCTACATAAAACACAGCATGGGCAACAAGTGATAGCGAGGAACTAACTAAGAAGCCCATGTAAAGGAAGGCTCTACCACCAAGTCATGATTAAATAATCGGCGAGTGAAATGGGTGAAATACTCATGACCTGATGGGATCGACCCTATGGCAAGTGATTAGAATGGAGGCTAGTATGCAAAATGCAACGGAAAGTGGATTCCCTAACCTATATGCCAGTGAGGATCATATACCTGCCATGACGGGTCAGCAGTCATGGATCAAAAATCGGAAAAAATCTCGAGTTCATCAAAATGTACCTAAAAATATACCAATCTGGGCACTTCCAAGCATCCGGGTTATGCAGCTTAAGATAGATTGAAAAAATAAGCATAACAAATTTTTGTGAAAATTTTCAATTTTTGGGCATAAATACACAAGTTACCTCACATTTGGTTCATTGTTACTTGCTGAATTGGGAAAAAGAGCTCTGGAGAAAAAGCCTCTTTCGTCAAAACAAGAGCAATCGACCGTCAAACTTCGCTGAATTTGTCAGGTAAGCTCTTAATCCATCCTTGTTATCAAATTTGTCCATAAATAAAGTAGAAATTTGGAAATTTCACCGTAGAATTATTTTTTTAAAATTACGGTTCTACGCATACGCGGGTTTATATTGACCAAGCCGCGTATATACATGACTGTGTACAGAGAAAGTCGCGTATGCGCAACCCGAAATGAAAAAACGTGATTCTAATGGAAAAATTATTGAATTTTTGCAGGATGAATATATCATGGAGAGAACGTGAACACAGTGTCATTGAAAATGAAGTAATGCAGGATCAATTATCGCTCAATATTCTCTGAGATTGTGGATTGCTCAAATTTTTCAAAATGCCAAATATGAAGAGTAATGTCCGGTTGCTCGAAATGCTTGTGAATTATTGGGAACCAGAAGAAGATTGCTTCATAATAGATCAAATGCCCATACGTATCGAGGTGGAAGACATCTATTTTATTACTGGACTCTCCCGGAGGGGGGAGCCAGTAGATTTACATGGCAAACCTTTGGGAGGGCTTACCGTGGATGAATATGTCCATGTCTACTGCGTAGAGGGGTCGAAGAAAGTTGGGACTCAAATTGCTATAAAAGATTTAAGAGACTTGCACATGAAAATTATCCTATTTACCATTGGCAGGGTAGCAGGATCTGCTTCCTTACACCAGGCATCCAGGACTCAAATGAGTATAGCTGTGGAATGCTTAACTCATTTATATGATTGGTGCACAGCTCTACTAATGAACATGAAGCAACAATTAACTTCCATCCGAAAAACAAAAACAAAACATTTCAGATATGGTACAATCTTGATGACATTCTTCTTCGAGAAGATTCCTGGGCTGAGACCCAAAGTGATCTCTTCTATTAGCAACCCAAGAGACCCAAGAATTGCCCGATGGGCTGACTTGATGAAGAGACTGGGGGGAAGTGAAGTTCCCCAAACCACCTGGGATGACGAGTTCTTGCAATGGTGGGGAGAACAAATCATCGTTGTGGAGGACTATCCCTATGCCGGGATGGATTTTCATGGCGATCCAGACCTCTTCCTTCCACTTGGCGCGGCATGGGGTACAGTCGGTAAGATTGAAATTTTAATTATATGATTTTTTTTGGATTTTTTCAATATGTGTGAAAAAATGAAACATGTTTTTGATTGGATTAAAAGTGACTTAAAATATCGTAATGATCATGATACAGATATTGGACCAGTTCGTCTTGAGGGCTACCCACGGCATAAGCGCCGCAGAGGCGAGGCGGAGACAATAGACTCAGACAGAACCCTCCATGCTGTACAGAGGAACTTGGAGGGTCTAACCCGCCAAGTTCCTATGGCTGCAGTGGAAGATCTACCCGAGGCCATCCAGAGACGGGTAGTAGGAGTACCTCGTGACTGGGTGCGGTTATTCCGCCAAGTTGCGACTGCGATCGTGTTCTATAGAAACACAACTTCTGGGCAGGGACCATAGGAGTAGATAGATATGATTTACTGGATGACTGTATATTTTTGAGATTTGAACATGATCGGGCATAAGCCCTAATTTTGTACGACTTATGGATCCAAATTTTTGTATAATTTTTTGAACACTCTGATGATATATACAACGATTTATGATGTGATGTGACAAATGTATGATGTTTTTGATGATTAAATTTTAATGTATTGAATAATTAATATGCCAATCAATTGCTTGATTAGCTAATGAGTCTGGCATCCAATTGTCTACTCGAAGAATATGAATGAATGTTAAAAATTGAAATGATCTTTGTAACAAATGTACCCTCAAGAACAACCAGAGTAAAAATGGATCTTGAACCCGATAAGTATTGTTCAACTGCGACACCACCAGCTGGGAGTCCAAGAAAACTACCAACGAATCAACACCCAAAGATATTGCCTCCGAGAGTAGATAAATAACTGCAGTGTATTTTGCTATATTATTGGAAGCAGGACCAATGCAGACTCCTCTTGATACTAACAGCTGATCGGATGGATGATGAAGCACCCAAGCCGCGGAAGCCAAGTTTTGGGTGTGTCTACTAGCACCATCGGCGAAACCAAAATGACTCATGACATTAAACACAACCTGCCAAAGCAGATCAAAAACATCACCATCCCATCAAAGATCAAAAAACCAGATATGTACAAAGAAAAACTACTATATACAAAAGAAAAATTCCAGGCCGAAGCCTAGGCATAATACTTTTTCAAATAGAGCCCATTTCTAGGCTCCGGCAACTCATTCCCTTCAAAATAAACCAAGGTATATGCTCCTTTTTTAAGGAATTTTTTAACAATAAAGGGGCCATACCACATAGACTTAAACTTTCTTGCCCCTAGGGCATCTTTCTCTTGGGCATAGACCAAAACAAGGTCACCTTCCGAAAAAACCCTAGGTTTGACCGCCTTATCGTACTGAACTTTAACTCGGTTTTTATGCGCTTCATTCATCGTGGCGGCATCCCGACGCTGCTCATCAAGATGTTCTAGATGAAGGAGACGTTCTTCAAGACTAGAAGTGTCCGGAAGAAGCTCAACATCTAACTTAAGAGAAGGAATCTCACATTCAATGGGAAATACGGATTCCAACTTGTGAACTAGCTGAAACGGAGTAAAGCCAGTTGCAGTTTTCACTGACGTCCTGTATGCCCAAAGTGCAGGATATAGCATGATATTCCAATTGGATCTAGCTTTATTGATTGTCCTTTGAAGAATTGTCTTCAAGGATTTATTCACAGCTTCCACTTTCCCATTGGCCTGAGGATAATAAGGAGACAAATGCTCCTGCCGGAAACCTAATTTTAGAGCCAACTCAGCCATCATGCTATTCTGAAAATGACTGCCATGATCAGTGACAATCTCTATAGGAATACCAAAACGAGCAATAACCTGGTTGAAAAGAAAAAGAGCTGCAGTCTCACCATCATTCCCAAAAGTAGGCATAGCCTCGACCCACTTCGTGAAGTAGTCTACTGCTACAATAATTTACTTGTGACCTTTTGCCGAAGGCGGGTTACAAGTAGTATAATCAATACCCCACTTTGTAAAGGGACCGACAGTAATGACTGGAAAAAGCAGAGTTGGATGAGTGCGAATTTTTCGAGTATAGACTTGACACGGATGACACTTTTTGACCGACTCCACACAATCTTTGAAAATCGAAGGCCAAAAGTACCCAACACGCAAGATTTTTTGGGCTGTAGCAAGCTCAGATAAATGACCACCACAAGCTCCACTGTGGCAATCATTCAACACAGCCTCAGCTTCTTCGAGAGTTAAGCAATGTCTCAGTATTGAATCAACCCCTCGACGGTATAAAGCATCACCAATGATCAAATAATTTTTAGCCAAGTGACGCAATTTACGACGCTCATCTTTCGAAAAAGTAGAGAGAAACTTTGCAGTCTGGAGATACACAATGATATCTCCATACCAAGGATCCTGTGGAGAGATAAGAAACAAATGTTCATCCAGGAAGGATTCATCATAGACTATCTCCTCTCCACAGGGCAACTCATAAATCAATTCCAAGAAAACTAATGATTTCTTGGACTTGGCAGACATAAACTCAATATCAAATTCCTGCAAAATCACAATCCATCTATTGTATTTTCCCCCAATCACTCGTCTACTGAGAACAAACTGAAATGGATTAGCTGTTGCCAAAACATAAGTTTTTCGTAGAAGAATTTAATGTCTGAGTTGCTGCACAGCATGAAGAGCTGCTAAAGCTAGCTTTTCTATCAGAGTATGCTGGAGTTCAGGTCCTACCAAGCCTCGACTAAGATAGTATATAACATTCTCTACAAGAGCATCATCTTCCTGAACCAGAACCATACCAATGGTAGATTCTGCTGCTGCAAGATACAAAAGGAAGTCCCTGCTATAATCAGGTGTACTCAATAAAGGAGCAGAGGTCAATGCTTTTTTCAAAGCATCAAAGGAGCGCTGAGCGAAGTCATCCCAAAAAAATGGAACTCCCTTCTTCAAAAATCTCATAAATCCTTTGGTAACTTCAACATAATTTATGATAAATATCCGAAGAAAATTAGCTTTTCCTTGTAGACTTTGAAGTTGACGAATAGACGACGGGGGAGGCAACCGAAATATTGCCTCAACCTTGAAGGGATCTACCCTAATCCCTTCCCTAGACAAAATGAATCGCAATAACCGACCGGATGTGACTGCGAAAACACACTTGTTCGGATTCAACCTAATCTTATAGAAACGACATCGTTCAAATACTTGAAGGAGGTGAGCAAGATGATCTTATCTCTTTTGAGAATGAGCAGCTAAATCATCCAAATATGCCTCGATAATTTGTTTGATGTCGTGGAAGGCATATGACATGGCATGCTGAAAGGTAGCCCCAACATTTTTTAGACCAAAAGGCATCTTCTGGTAAGAAAAATTACCCCAGGGACAAATAAAGGCTGTCTTATGCTGATCTTCAGGATGGATAGTAATCTGATTATATCCGGAGAAGCCGTCCATGAAGGAGAAAATATCATTACTGGCACACTCATCAATAATCTGATCTATAAATGGTGTGGGGTAATTATCTTTCAAACATGCTTTATTAAGGTCTCTGAAATTGATGCAGACTCGAATTGTTCCTTGTTTCTTATGTATGGGAACAGGGTTCGAAACCCATTCAGTCAAAGGAACAGGGAAAATGAATCCCGCCTTGAGCAGCTTCTCTACCTCGGCTTTGATAGCTGCAACCTTCCTAGGATTGACCAGACGAAGTTTTTGCCTCACAGGCTTAGCATTTTCGTAAGTCTTTATCTCATGCTGGACAATAGATGGATCTATACCAGGCATTTACTCATAAGACCAAGCAAACACATCCCTATACTCTTTAAAGAGATCGGTGTAAATCTGAATCTCTTCAGGGGAAAATTTAGCTCCGATGAAGACATTCTCTATGACATTGGGATCCCTGGAAATGTTCAACGGGATAGTTGGAGAAATCACAGCCATGTTCCCTTCAGCATATACCTGTGTTGGTGCTAAAGGGTTCAGGACTGGGCGAACAGGACTAGGAGACACAGGGCTTGGGAAACTTGATTCAACTTTGCTCAAATCAGGTAAAAAGTAAGATCGATGATGCAAATCATCCCACGGTCTATCTATACCAGTCATAGCTTCCAGGATGGCCTCTTCAGATGGAAGAGTGGTATCAAGGAAATCCTGGGCAGAAGAAGAACTAAGTGTCCAGGCCGGAGCCACATCACCATCCAATTCCTCCGGAGAAAGAGGAGCTGGAATGGACTCTGCAGAGTCAACAATAGATTGATAAGAAATCTCAGCTGCAAACATCGGAAATGCCATTCCACCCACTTGACCTTCCGCTAATGTGGCTGTAGGGGAAGGTAAGGTCCAAGGGTCCGAAAAATAATGAGTTCTAAAGAACTCTCTTCGAAGAGGAGCCCTGGAGGATGAAATTGCATTTATATTAACCGTAGGAGGTGGAATATCAAAAGTACCCATCAAAGAAGAATACATTCCAACCCCTAAATTCTCAACAGGTGACTTGGCCTTATCCAATTTTGGAATAGTTGAGTCAGTAGATGCATTCGGGTCTACCGGAGGACAGTCCAGTTGATCCACCGTAACAATCCTCCCTTCGTGAGGGAAACAAATAATCCGAAATAATGAAGATGAAATGGCATCCATCTCATAAATCCAGTTTCTCCCCAACAGAAGGTTGTAGTCCAAGCTTGCATCAACTATCTCAACCTCTATATTTACAGTTTTTCCCCCAACATAGATGGGAAAAGCTGGGACAATACCATGCAGTCTATGAGAATGACCATAAAACGCAGTCAGAAGAGTAGCAGATGGAACAACTGCGGGAGATCCAATTCCCTTCCAACATGTGAGAGACATCAGACATGTGGAAGCACCCTCATCAACGACTGTTCGGAAAATATTGCATTTCCGATACGATGATTTAATATGAAAATCCATATGATGGGGGAGTCTCTTTTTAAAATTAGTCATATCGAATGTAATCATAAGAGAGTTCTTTGGATCGACAGCCCAATAGCAGTGAGCAGAGCACTGCACTGAGTTGGACAAGACTGGAGCACCTCAAGAGCCGACATGGCACAAGGACTCTGCGCTAGATCTTCCACAATAGAGTAGTTCTAGGCAGCCCTAGAATTTGGATTAATCATCGTACCCTTAGTAGATGCTTTGGGAATCCGAGGTATAGGCTCAACAGTAGGCTTCGTGATGTGAAGCGACTCAGTAGCATCGGGAGCACCGTTGGTTTTCGAAGACTCATCTTCGCCATAATCACGGGATCTCGTGGTGACATCCACGTGAGCACTCATCATGTATATGTTTGATGGAATTTCCCCTTCCTAGGGCCCCCAGAGGAAGCCCCAGTATTTTGATTCGCGCCAACAACTAGATCTTGCCCTTGGGGAAAAGGGTTTGTCAACACAGCCTGGGAACTAGAAGAACCTTGCTGAGCTAACAAGCGCTGCGCATCCTGAATTTTAGGGCAAAGGTGAGTAAGATGGTCTCCATCACATAACTTGCATGGAAACTTCACTTTCTTTTTATCCTTTGGACCCTCACCAACATGCTCGTTGGTTTTATTTGCATTACCCTTCCCATTCTTGCCCTTTTTCTTATTATTATTCCGTTCCTTCTTATTCCCTTCGGATTATTGATTTTCTTTAGGGTTAGAAGTCTGAACGACATTTACCGACAAATATTGAGAAGGCGATGACTCAGCAGGAACAACCTGACTAGAAGAAGCAAATTGTATAGACAACTGCTGCAATTGACTAAGCAGGTTAGCTGCACCACTATTGATCGACCCAATCAGTCCATCACCATGAGGACCGGGTTTATTCTTGGATAAATCTAATTTGGAGTGAGGGGCATTAGGAAAATATTTATGAAGGACCCCAGATTGAGAATATATCAATTCAAGCTGCTGGGCCCTAAAAATGGCCTGCTCCTTGGAAAATACCCCGGACAAGGATACATCCTTAGAAATATCTGACTGCAGAGATTTCAGAAACCATTCTGAAAGGAATTCTCCTGGAATATGAGCTTTAATAAGCCTCTTCCTTCTCCGCCATTCCTGAATATGATCAGAAATGTGGGTTGCATCGTCCTATTTAAAATTAGCTAGGAGTTCAGTCCCGGCATCATAACGGACAGGCAACTGGAAATGATTTAGAAATGTTGTAGCTAGATATCCAAACGTAGCAAAACTGCCCCCAGTTAACTCAATATACCACTTGGCAGCGTTTCCGGTTAAGGTGCGTTGAAACAATCTTAACCTAATCAAATCATCGATCAGGGAGTTAGAAGAACACCATAAATGGAAGGTGGTGATATGGTCAGCCGGGTCTTCTCCATTCTTGCCTTCAAACTTTGGAATGTATGAAGGTAGTTTGGTGGGAACTGGAGGCCACCCTAGACTATATCGGATCGGATCATTCGTCAATTTCGACAGATCTGGCAAGTTTAACGTTGCCAGAAAAGGTAAACGAGGTGGAGCCTGAGGATTCCATCCTTGATGGTATGAATTCCCAACATTATGAAAAGAGTACCCTGGATTTGATGAGGCACCAGGTTGCCAAAATGGACTCGTAGAAAATGTTGGGCCAAAAGACCCAACATTTGGAGAAGGACCCCCTCCCAACTTAGAGTTACCAAAGACCGGACCAGTTCCCCCTCCCGAAGTATTAAATGAAGAAGAAAGCCCCTGATAGGGGTTCCAAGCATTAGAAAGAGGGGAAAAAGTCTGATAAGCACTCGACGAAGGGAAAGAAACATTCCCTTGGTGACCAGCGTAAAACTGATTCCCTGCCCCCACTGTTGTAAATACAGGGTTCCAACCTGTAAAAGTAGTTGAACTCTGACCTCCAGACCAAGGGTTAAAACTCCGAGTCTGAGAAGTAAAAGGAAAAGACCCTAAAGAAGGATTTGAGCTAGGAATGTGCCCAGTTGCGAAGGGGAACCCTTGAAAAGAAGCTGACCCACTAGCCATGGAAGACATGGCCATAGATGCAGCTGCAGTAACGGAAAAGGAAAAAGGAGGAATCCCACTAGTGGGCCTTCCAAAACAAAAGGGACCAGATTGAGAAGCATGTGCTTGGGTGAAACTAGAGCCAAACACAATAGTACTAGAAGCAATCGTAGATATAGCAATAGTGCCTCGTCCTTCAACTGAAGCAGGAGTCTGAATGCCTGCAGCACTTACAACAGAAGCTACGTTCCCAGTCGTGGCCATCGAAAGGTATGAATAGAAAGGAGGATCTTCTGGTCTTGCAGACTCAGGTCTGATGTACTCAACAACAAATGGATAATCAGGAGGAAGAGGAGATGGAATTGACTGAGGAGACTTAGGTACTTCCTCTACTTCTATTCCTAACTCTCCCAGAAACAAGACTCTTGAGGTGAGCGGAACGCTCCTCTCGGAACCAACACCAGAACCAACTACAGGACCTTCAATCCCTTGTGGAGGATCACTCTCTACTGCGTCAGATACCACAGGGTGATACTCACCTTTTATGTTAGTCCTACGCCTTCTTGAAGAAGGCTCTGCACTCTCAGGAGATAACCCCCAGATTCTCCTCGATCGACGAGGCGCTTGATGAGCCACTTTAACAAATTTTAATTAGAATAAAAAAAGTATAAAGCTAGGCAAGCTAGGAGCAAAGAGCACTCACTACAAAAAATCCCTGAGATACAACCAAGCAAACAACCTTAAGGTATTTCTGCTCCGGTTGATTAGGACCGGACACCAAAATATTTGAAAGCGAAAAATTGGACCTCCCGAAAGTAGTCTGGGATAATTACGGCCCAGGCCTACTAGTGAAGGTAACAGAAATAGTTATGCCAACCTCCTAACAACAGCCTTTGCCGGCACAAGTACCCAAGCTTCGGAAGGCCCTCCCCTAGAAGTACTGCTGGAAGTGATACGACGTCTACCTCAGGTACCACGGGTATTCCCCCCCGCAGTCACCTGTGTGGAACCTAGGAATGGAAACTATGGGCAAAAATCCATGTCAGAAGCCAGGCATAACGGTCTTGAGGCAAGATCCAGCAAATCAGAGAGGTGATATCTCTCCTCTCGGCCTTCACTTCCCCTCGCGCTTGACTCTCTGGAGGAGAGCTTTCCCGGTCCACCTAATGGAGTTGGATTTCGCTCAATTAATAAACTTCCATGTTTTAGTTTGAGCGGCCTTGGAGAGTTAACTCTCCGCTCACCTAATCTAAGGCCCTACAACCTAGCTAGTTGGTGTATGACACTAAATAAAAAACTTGCTAGTTGTTTTTAAATTATAGCGCTTATTTTAATTGGATGTTATATTAGGTCAATGGGATATGGAAATGAAACTCGTGGTGTTTTATGACGCAGAAAAGAAATTAATGAAAACCAAACTACATGCAGATACAGTAATTGCCTTTCGATGAAAAGAAATTTCTACACGGGTTCTAAGAGACTATATTTTTTTCTTTTCAGATAACAAACTTCACACTCTCAAAAATTATGAAAAAGACTACAAATGCTTAAGTGCACCTAATGCAAATATCTAAGAGCATGCAAATTCTAAGATGCAGAGTCTAAGAAAGCATAGAGAAATTTCCCAAGAATCCTTCAGTTTTATTACTTTTCATTTGTCCACAAAACTAGTTCCCAAAATCAGAAACTCTCAGTATAAAGACACCAAAATATGCTTGACACAAGAGGAAGATACCAATGACAATTCCCTTCCCAAATCAAGTCAAAAACCAAAGGCAAGAAATCTCAACAAAGCTTCAAAAGATGTAACAAAAAAAAAAAAAAATGCAAAACAAAAGCAAATGACAAAACAAAATGTTTTTTGAGCTTTTGAATTTTATAAAAAGAAGAGCTCGAAGAGACCAAGAAAACTATCCAATTACCAAGCCAAACAACTCTGAATTTCATGCAAAACTTCAAAAACGCTCCAAATATTATAGTGCCACTTAGTAGCAAGATTTATATGAGAAAAAGAAGACAAGAAACTCAGTAACTCAACCCAGAAGAATAGTATAACCTTGCAGCAAAAAAAAACTTCAAAGAACCAAGAAAGACTCTTAAAAAATTGCAACAAGTCTTAGTCGAATGAACTCAAGAAAACCAACCAGAAGCAGGCAAAAATCCAAGTGCAAAGAAAAACATAAAATGAGGAAAGAGTGTATGAGCAGAAGCTCTCTGTTTTGATTAAGCAGAACAACCAAGAATCTCCAGAAAGAGATCTTGGTACTCGAACCAGAAATGCAAGCACTAAAAAACAAGATTTGCCTAATAAGCCAGTCTTCAATCAAACAAGAGAGAAAAAGACGAATAACCACTATCAACACAATCCAGAGACTATAAAGACACTGCAAGAATAGGTCTCCACAGGCAGACAAGACCTAAAAGTCAAGAAATCAAAAATTTCAAAATTTACCCAGGCATACGCTACTTGACAGTTTTGAAACAAGCGTGCATACGTGACTATGTCAAAGGAAACCCGCGTATACGCGACTTCCTTTAACAAAAACTGCGAGTATACGCGACTGTGTACAGAAAAACTCGCGTATGAAAAGGTAAATAATGAAAAACAAAAATGATCAAGCCTGGATAAAGAACCAGGTCTTCAGTCTGACTGAGAAAAAGTTAACTGGACTGGAAATAATGATTAAAATTGTTGGAAACCTTTCAAACAGCTGAAACCACCCAACAGGGGAATCACAAGAATGCGATCCCCAGCGGAGTCACCAGTTCTGTTTCGGGAAATAACTCCCTAGAGGTTTGTTGGGTCAAAACCTCCACAGATCAGGGCATGCTATTCAAGAAGGACTCACACAACCACACTTGTACGCTAAAAACTAGATAACATCGATAGTAGAACTCACCCGTAATCCTACGTTTGATGTAGATCCCGCAGGGTCCAAACCCCCAGCAACCCTTCTTCCTCTTCAACCTGGAAATCAAGAAAGAACATGCACGGAAATCTAGTTGTACAGCATATACTTCTCCTAAATGTTAGTGTAATCCATGTGAAACATCATATAAACAATAATAAATGCTTAAATAATGATCTTTTCACATATGCAAGCAGATATTAACACGTGAATTCAGGAACAAGATGGTTCTTCTTCATTACGAACAGCATGTACAGTAATAAAAAGTGGAGAGATCACCTGAATCCTTCCACGATCTTCGAACAGACCGTCGTCTGGATCCGTCCCGCCCTTGCCTCGCTAGGATACTTTCAAGACTTGTGCACACGAGATGACATATAAACTGATGAACATCTCCAGGAAACAAGGGTTTCCTGTAAAAATCTGGGAAGTGCAGGAGGCATGGGAAATCAGACTTGAATTGGGGCTCCAACAGAGTATAATATCTATAATTTCTCTCTCTCCCTTAGGCCATGCATGTGAGGGGCTTTTATACTCCCTCAAAGTAGTTTCAATCAGTTGGAAACAGTTGGCCACATGCTGGGGTGGTTGAACTACTAGAGTAACCATCAACCCAGCCCGAAAATAGGGAATTTTTATATATTTTTTAATGATTTTAATGGCATACGCGGAAAAGTGTGTATGGACTCGTGTATACACACGGAAAAGTCTGGGCATACCCGCGTATGGGATTTTTAACACTGTTTTTTATGAATTTTGTTCAAGTCTGTGGGAATGGGTGCCCAAGGCCAAAGAGACAATCATGAATCACATGAGGGTGAAAAATGATGCTATAACAGACGCCCCCTAATAGATGAGGTCAGAAGGGGTACATGATGGCCGAAATGTATTATGCACATAGAAAGAACTTCGCAAGGACAAGAGAGGACTTCACCAGATTTCAGCCTACCGAAAACCAATGAAAGAAAACAGAGAGTCAACTCATGCTGATGCGAGCATACCCATGCTCAGTCAAAAACATATCATATAGAAAGTACATGATAAATCTAGAAAGTATACAAGTATAGCTGAACTGAAAGTACACAATGAATCATCTGAGCATGGCTCGAAAGTACAAGTCGGAATCAATGTCCAAGTATCACATATAGAAAGCTGATCAATAATGCTGAAACTGGATGTCTGATCATAAAAGTGACTAAATCTCCAAGTACCAAATCATAAGGGGTGGAACACATGGTACAATAACGCAACTCGGGAGCCAACATATAGGATTCTGCTGTACTGACACTGCAACATATAAGGGTGGATGACATCACTGGCAGAAACTGAATGGAATATCAAAAGTGAACCGAAAAATGTTGATGCAACCCGAGGTCTTCACCGATATCGACGACACAATTCTACACAATGGGAATAAATGAGCTGAAGTCGACCATGTGAGAAATCGTTGGATTACCGGTCAATAATGTAAACCGTTAACCAACGCGAGACAACCCACCAATAATGAAAATGAGTGTCAAGGTGCCCCAGTACAATCTAACAAGTGCGAATGAATGAGTTGAAGTCGAACACTTGGAAGAATCTACCAATCAGGAGGCAATGATGAATCCCCACTGTCGATAGTGAAGAGTCTTCCACTGATGACTGCAAACCTTAAGGTACTGACAAAAAGACTCTAGATCTTATTCCCAGAGCAATGAGTCGGAGTCGATGGGAAAAGATCTGCTGGAAGGAAGGCATTAAGGCAACCCACATCAGTCCAGCGCGAGTGTAACCCGCAGGCCAAAATTTGGAAGGAATCGGATGAAGCAAAGTGACGGAACCAAATCGAAGTACGTTTCCGACATGCACAATATGAAGCTAGCGCACAGAAGAAACCCTCTAAACCAACCAATAATGAAAGCTAACACAGAGGCGAGATATCCACCGATAGGGTCAAATGGAAATCAAGGTACTGCATGAATCCCAAGTGTGATAATGTATGCTGATGTCGAACACAGGGGAAACCACTCAGTCAAAGACCCATAATGATGATCAAATGCTAAGCACAAGGTCACCTATCAATGATGGAAATAGGGCCAGGGTGCGGCTCTAGGTTTACTCTCAGAGCAATGTGTCGTAGTCGATGAGAGACAAACCCGCCGGCAAGAAGTCAATGGGGACCTTCTCAAACCAGCATGAGCAGAAGACCAAAACATTTGATGTGATAGAACAAGATACTGACAAGACCAGGAAGGCCGACTGAATAATGAGTCAAGAGACACCGCAGAATGGCCGACTCTGGTTATAATTCCCTTGAACAAAAGCACGACTTGTGATGACCATGGCAGTAAAAAGTGACACTGTATAAGTCTTTTATGCAGGAGGCAAAAACAAACACTCCATATGATTGGAAGAGATAACCAACTGGGGGAGAAATAACCAGTGAAACAAGGCAAAGGCTGAACCTAGGTCAAAACTAAAACCATCCTAAATGAAGGAAATATATAAGTGTATGTGCTTTGTTCAAGGGCGACAAACTGACACTGTACTGCCATCAAATTACGAAGTTACATCCCATTCCCGCTCTTTTTGTTATATTTGATTTTTTTTGTCTTTTTCATATAATAAGCCTGAAAAAGAATAAAATAATGCTTTAGTACAATGGATAGAATGAGTATCAAGAGACAGATGCACTAGTTCTTGGGATAGGAACAATCCTATGCTCAATGCAAGGTGGCGGAAACTGGTAAGCGATACTCAGAGGAATGTTTCATCCATGGGTAAAAGGGTGTCAAGTCATGATAGCTAAATGCATGCAATGGTTAACCTATACAAACAGTCAAGGTCAAAAGTTGGCTTAAACATCGAGTCCAAAAAGAAGCCCGCTAAAGGCCAGGATAAACAAGTAGCCAATATGCAATGCAATAATATAACTTAACAACACTATGGAGCCTCTAGGGTAATGGCCAGAAAAATGATAGTGAAGAAGAAGAAGAATGAAGCTTCAACACATAAGTCATGGCGGGACTAAAGAGGACTCTCAAGCCTACATAAAACGCAGCATGGACAACAAGTGATAGCGAGAAACTAACTAAGAAGCCCATGTAAAGGAAGGCTCTACCACCAAGTCATGATTAAATAATCGGCAAGTGAAATGGGTGAAATACTCATGACTTGATGGGATCGACCCTATGGCAAGTGATTAGAATGGAGGCTAGTATGCAAAATGCAACGAAAAGTGGATTTCCTAACCTATATGCCAGTGAAGATCATATACCTTCCATGACGGGTCAGCAGTCATGGATCAAAAACCGGAAAAAATCTCGAGTTCATCAAAATGTACCTGAAAATATACCAATCTTGGCACTTCCAAGCATTTGGGTTATGCAGCTTAAGATAGATTGAAAAAATAGGCATAACAAATTTTTGCGAAAATTTTCAACTTTTTGGGCATAAATACACAAGTTACCTCACATTTGGTTCATTGTGACTTGCTGAATTGGGAAAAAGAGCTTTGGAGAAAAAACCTCTTTCGTCAAAACAGGAGCAATCGACCGTCAAACTTCGCCGAATTTGTTAGGTAAGCTCTTAATCCATCATTGTTATCAATTTTGTCCGTTCATAAGTTTAAAATTTGTAAATTTCACCGTGGAATTATTTATTTTAAATTACGGTTCTGCGCATACGTGGGTTTATATTGACCAAGCCGCGTATATATGCGACTGTGTACAGAGAAAGTCGCGTATGCGCAACCCGAAATGAAAAAACGTGATTCTAATGGACAAATTATTGAATTTTTACAGGATGACTATATCATGGAGAGAACGTGAGCACAGTGCCATTGACAATGAAGTAATGCAGGACCAATTATCGCTCAATATTATCCGAAATTGTGGATTGCTCAAATTTTTCAAAATGCCAAATATGAAGAGTAATGTCCGGTTGCTCGAAATGCTTGTGAATTATTGGGAACCGGAAGAAGATTGCGTCATAATAGATCAAATTCCCATACGTATCGAAGTGGAAGAGGGTTCCAAGAAAATTGGGACTCAAATTGCTATCAAAGATTTAAGAGACTTGCACATGAAAATTCTCCTATTTACCATTGGCCGGGTAGCAGGATCTGCTTCCCTACACCAGGAATCCAGGACTCAAATGAGTATAGCTGTAGAATGCTTAAATCATTTATATGATTGGTGCACAGCCCTACTAATGAACATGAAGCAACAATTGACTTCCATCCGAAAAGTAAAGACAAAACATTTCGTATATGGTACAATCAGGATGACATTCTTCTTCGAGAAGATTCCTGGGCTGAGACCCAAAGTGATCTCTTCTATCAGTAGTCCAAGGGACCCAAGAATTTCCCGATGGGATGACTTGATGAAGAGACTGGGGGGAAGTGAAGTTCCCCGAACCACCTGGGATGATGAGTTCTTCCTATGGTGGGGAGAAAAAATCATCGCTGTGGAGGACTACCCCTATGCCGGGATGGATTTCCGTGGTGATCCAGACCTCGTCATTCCACCTGGCGCGGCATGGGGTACAGTCGGTAAGATTGGAATTTTTTAACTTTTATGATTTTTTATTTTTTTTTGGATTTTTTCAATATGTATGAAAAAATGAAACATGTTTTTGTTTGGATTCAAAGTGACCTAAAATATCGTAATGATCATGATATAGATATTGGACCAGTCCGTCCTAATGGTTACCCATGACACAAGCGCCGTAGAGGCAAGGCAGATATAGTAGACTCAGACAGAACCCTCCATGTTGTACAGAGGAACTTGGTGGGGTTAACCCGCCAAGTGCCTATGGCTGCAGTGGAAGATCTACCCGAGGCGATCCAGAGACGGGTAGTAGGAGTACCTCGTGACTAGGTGCGGTTAGTCCGCCGAGTAGCGACTGCGATCGTGTTCTATAGGAACACAACTTCTGGGCAGGGACCACAGGAGTAGATAGATATGATTTACCGGATGACTGTATATATTTTTTGAGATTTGAACATGATCGGGCATAAGCCCTAATTTTGTATGACTTATGGATCCAAATTTTGTATAGTTTTTGAACACTCTGATGATATATATACAACGATTTTTTGATGTGATGTGACAAATGTATAAAAATGTATGATGTTTTTGATGATTCGATTTTAATGTATGGAATGATTAATATGCCAATCAATTGCTTGATTAGCTAATGAGTCTGCCATCCAATTGTCAGCTCGAGGAATATGAATGAATGTTAAAAATTGAAATGATCTTTGTAACAAACATACCCTTAAGAACAACCAGAGTAGAAATGGATCTCGAACTCGATAAGTATTGTTCAACTGCGACACCACCAGCTGAGAGTCCAAGAAAACTACCAACGAATCAACACCCAAATATATTGCCTCCGAGAGTAGATAAATAACTGCAGTGTATTCTGCTATATTATTGGAAGCAGTACCATTGCAGACTCCTCTTGACACTAACAGCTGACCGGATGGACGATGAAGCACCCAAGCCGCGGAAGCCAAGTTCCGAGTGTGTCTACTAGCACCATCGGTGAAACCAAAATGACTCATGACATTCGACACAACCTGCCAAAGCAGATCAAAAAAACATCACCATCCCATCAAAGATCGAAAAACCAAATATGTACAAAGAAAAACTACTATACACAAAAGAAAAATGCCAGGCCGAAGCCTAGGCATAATACTTTTTCAAATAGAGCCCATTTCTGGGCTCCGACAACTCATTTCCTTCAAAATCAACCAAGGTATATGCTCCTTTTTTAAGGAATTTTTTAACGATGAAGGGGCCATACCACATAGACTTAAACTTTCCTACCCCCAGGGCATCTTTCTCCTGGGCATAGACCAAAACAAGGTCACCTTCCAGAAAAACCCTAGGTTTGACCGCCTTATCGTACTGAACTTTAACTCGGTTTTTATGCGCTTCATTCATCATGGCGGCATCTCGACGCTGCTCATCAAGATGTTCGAGATGAAGGAGATGTTCTTCAAGACTAGAAGTGTCCGGAAGAAACTCAACAACTAATTTAAGAGAAGGAATCTGACATTCAATGGGAAATACGGATTCCAACCCGTGAACTAGCTGAAACGGAGTAAAGCCAGTTGCAGTTTTCACTGACGTCCTGTATGCCCAAAGTGCAGGATATAGCATGATATGCCAATTGGATCTAGCTTTATTGATTATCCTTTGAAGAATTATCTTCAAGGATTTATTCACAGCTTCCACTTTCCCATTGGCCTGAGGATAATACGGAGACGAACGCTCCTGCCGGAAACCTAATTTTAGAGCCAACTCAGCCATCATGCTATTCTGAAAATGACTGCCATGATAAGTGACAATATCTCTAGGAATACCAAAACGAGCAATAACCTGGTTGAAAAGAAAAAGCACTGCAGTCTCACCATCATTCCCAAAAGTAGGCATAGCCTCGACCCACTTCGTGAAGTAATCTACTGCTACAATAATGTACTTGTGACCTTTTGTGGAGAGATAAGAAACAAATGTTCATCCGGGAAGGATTCATCATAGACTATCTCCTCTCCACAGGGCAACTCAAAAATCAATTCCACGAAAACTAATGATTTCTTGGACTTGGCAGACATAAACTCAAGATCAAATTCCTGCAAAATCACAATCCATCTATTGTATTTGCCCCCAATCACTCGCCTACTAAGAACAAACTGAAATGGAATGGCTGCTGCCAAAACATAAGTTTTTCGTAGAAGAATGTAATGTCTGAGTCGCTGCACAGCATGAACAGCTACTAAAGCTAGCTTTTCTATCGGAGTATACCGGAGTTCAGGTCCTACAAAGCCTCGACTAAGATAGTATATAACATGCTCTACAAGAGCATCATCTTCCTGAACCAGAACCATACCAATGGTAGATTCTACTGCTGCAAGATACAAAAGGAAGTCCCTGCTATAATCAGCTGGACTCAATAAAGGAGAAGAGGTCAATGCTTTTTTCAAAGCATCGAATGAGCGCTGAGCGAAGTCATAACAAAAAAATGGAACTCCCTTCTTCAACAATCTCATAAATCCTTTGGTAACTTCAGCATAATTTATGATAAATCTCCGAAGAAAATTAGCTTTTCCTTATAGACTTTGAAGTTGACGAATAGATGACGGGGGAGGCAACCGAAGTATTGCCTCAAACTTGAAGGGATCTACCCTAATCCCTTCCCTAGACACAATGAATCCCAATAACCGACCGAATTTGACCACGAAAACACACTTGTTCAGGTTCAACCTAATCTTATAGAAACGACATCGTTCAAATACATGACGGAGGTGAGCAGGATGATCCATTCTCTTTCGAGAATGAGCAGCTAAATCATCCAAATATGCCTCGATAATCTGTTTGATGTCGTGGAAGGCATATGGCATGGCCCGCTGAAAGGTAGCCCCAACATTTTTAAGACCAAAAGGCATCTTCTTGTAAGAAAAACTACCCCAGGGACAAATAAAGGAAATCTTATGCTGATCTTCAGGACGGATAGTAATCTAATTATATCCGGAGAAGCCGTCCATGAAGGAGAAAATCTCATTACTGGCACACTCATCAATAATCTGATCTATAAATGGTGTGGGGTAATTATCTTTCAGACATGCTTTTTTAAGGTCTTTGAAATCGATGCAAACTCAAATTGTTCCTTGTTTCTTATCTACGGGAACAGGGTTCGAAACCCATTCAGTCAAAGGAACAGGGAAAATGAATCCCGCCTTGAGCAGCTTCTCTACCTCGGCTTTGATAGCTGCAGCCTTCCTAGGATTGACCGGACGAAGTTTTTGCCTCACAGGCTTAGCATTTTCATAAGTCTTGATCTCATGCGGGACAATAGATGGATCTATACCAGGCATTTCCTCATAAGACCAAGCGAACACATCCCTATACTCTTTAAAGAGATCGGTGTAAATCTGAATCTCTTCAGGGGAACATTCAGCTCCGATGAAGACATTCTCTATGACATTGGGATCCCTGGAAATGTTCACCGGGATAGTTGGAGAAATCATAGCCATGTTCCCTTCAGCATATACCTGTGTTGGTGCTAAAGGGTTCAGGACTGGGCGAATAGGACCAGGAGACACAGGGCTTGGGAAACTTGATTCAACTTCGCTCAAATCAGGTAAAAAGTAAGACCGATGATGCAAATCATCCAACGGTCTATCTATACCAGTCATAGCTTCCAGGATGGCCTCTTCAGATGGAAGAGTGGTATCAAGGCAATCCTGGGCAGAAGAAGAACTAAGTGTCCAGGCCGGAGCCACATCGCCATCCAATTCCTCCGGAGAAAGAGGAGCTAGAATGGACTCTGCAGAGTCAATAATAGATTGATAAGCAATCTTAGCTGTAGACATTGGAAATGCCATTCCACCCACTTGACCTTCCGCTAATGTGGCTGTAGGGGAAGGTAAGGTCCAAGGGTCTGAAAAATAATGAGTTTTGAAGAACTCTCTTCGAAGAGGAGCCCTGGAGGATGAAATTGCATTTATATGAATAGTAGGAGGTGGAATATCAAAAGTACCCATCAAAGAAGAATACATTCCAACCCCTAAATTCTCAACAGGTGACTTGGCCTTATCCAATTTTGGAATAGTTGAGTCAGTAGATGCATTCGGGTCTACCGTAGGATAGTCCAGTTGATCCACCGTAAAAATCCTCCCTTCGTGAGGGAAACAAATATCCGAAATAATGAAGATGCAATGGCATCCATCTCATAAATCCAGTTTCTCCCCAACAGAAGGTTGTAGTCCAAGCTTGCATCAACTATCTCAACCTCTATATTTACAGTTTTTCCCCCAACACGGATGGGCAAAGCTGGGACAATACCATGCGGTCTATGAGAATGACCATCAAACGCAGTCAGAAGAGTAGTAGATGGAACAGCTGTGGGAGATCCAATTCCCTTCCAACATGTGAGATACATCACACATGTGGAAGCACCCTCATCAATGACCATCCGAAAAATATTGCATTTCCGGTACGATGATTTAATATGAAAAGCCATATGATGGGGGAGTCTCTTTTTAAAATTAGTCATATCGAATGTAATCATAAGAGAGTTCTTTGGATTGACAGCCCCAATAGCAGTGAGCAGAGCACTGCGCTGAGCCAGACAAGACTGGAGCACCTCAAGAGCCGACATGGCACAAGGACTCTGCGCCAGATCTTCCACAATAGAGTAGTTCTGGGCAGCCCTATCATTTGGATTAATCGTTGTACACTTAGTAGATGCTTTGGGCATCTGAGGTATAGGATCAACAGTAGGCTTCGTGATGTGAAGCAACTCAGTAGCATCAGGAGCACCCTTGGTTTTCAAAGACTCATCTTCTCCATAATCATGGGATCTCGTGCGACATCCACGTGAGCACTCATCATATATATGTTTGATGGAATTTCCCCTTCCTGGGTGCCTCGAGAGGAAGCCCCAGTATTTTGATTCACGCCAACAACTAGCTCTTTCCCTTGGGGAAAAGGGTTTGTCGACATAGCCTGGGAACTGGAAGAACCCTGCTGAGCTAACAAGCGCTGCGCATCCTGAATTTTAGGGAAAAGGTGAGTAAGATGGTCTCCAACACATAACTTGCATGGAAACTTCACTTTCTTTTTATCCTTTGGACCCTCACCAACATGCTCGTTGGTTTTATTTGCATTACCCTTCCCATTGTTGCCATTTTTCTTATTATTATTCCGTTCCTTCTTCTTCCCTTTGGATTGTTGATTTTTTTTAGCGTTAGAAGTCTAAACGGCATTTACCGACAAAGATTGAGAAGGCGATGACTCAGCAGGCACAGCCTGACCAGAAGAAGAAGATTGTATAGACAACTGCTACAATTGACTAAGCAGGTTAGCTGCACCACTATTGATCGACCCAATCAGTCCATCACCATGAGGACCGGGTTTAGTCTTGGATAAATCTAATTTGGAGCAAGGGGCATTAGGCAAATATTTATGAAGGACCCCAGACTAAGAATATATCAATTCAAGCTACTGGGCCCTAAAAATGGCCTTCTCCTCGTAAAATACCCCGGACAAGGATACATCCTTAGAAATATCTGACTGCAGAGATTTTAGAAACCATTCCAAAAGGAATTCTCCTGGAATATGAGCTTTAATAAGCCTCTTCCTTCTCCTCCATTCTTGAATATGATCAGAAATGTGGGTTGCATCGTCCTGTTTAAAATTAGCTAGGAGTTCAGTTCCGGCATCATAACTGACAGGCAACTGGAAATGATTTAGAAATGTTGTAGCCAGATCTCCAAACGTAGCAAAACTGCCCCTAGTTAACTCAATATACCACTTGGCAGCGTTTCCAGTTAAGGTGCATTGAAACAATCTTAACCTAATCGAATCATCGATCAGGGAGTTATAAGAACACCATAAATGGAAGGTGGTGATATGGTCAGTCGGGTAATCTCCATTCTTGCCTTCAAACTTTGGAATGTCTGAAGGTAGTTTGGTGGGAACTGGAGGCCACCCCGGACTATATCGGATCGGATCATTCGTCAATTTCGACAGATCTGGCAAGTTTAACATTGCCAGAAAAGGTAAATGTGGTGGAGCCTGAGGATTCCATCCTTGATGGGATGAATTCCCAACATTCTGAAAAGAGTACCCTGGATTTGATGAGACACCAGGTTGCCAAAAAGGACTCGTAGAAAATTTTGGGCCGAAAGACCCAATATTTGGAGAAGGACCCCCTCCCAACGTAGAGTTACCAAAGACCGAACCAGTTCCCCCTCCCGAAGTATTAAATGAAGAAGAGAGCCCCTGATAGGGGTTCCAAGCATTAGAAAGAGGGGAAAAAGTTTGAAAAGCACCAGCGTAAAACTGATTCCCTGCCCCGACTGTTGTAGATACAGGGTTCCAACCTGTAAAAGTAGTTGAACTCTGACCTTGAGACCAAGGGTTAAAAATCTGAGTCTAAGAAGTAAAAGGAAAAGAATCTAAAGAAGGATTTGAACTAGGAATATGCCCAGTTTCGAAGGGGAACCCGTGAAAAGAAGCTGACCCACTAGCCATGGAAGACATGGGTGTAGATGTAGCTGCAGCAGCGGAAAAGGAAAAAGGAGGAATCCCACTAGTGGGCATTCCAAAACAAAAGGGACAAGATTGAGAAGCATGTGCTTGGGTGAAAGCAGAGCCAAACACAACAGTACTAGAAGCAATCATAGATATAACAATACTGCCTCCTCCTTCAACTGAAGCAGGAGTCTGAATGCCTGCAGCACTTACAACAGAAGCTGCATTCCCAGTCATGGCCATTAAAAGGTATGAATAAAAAGGAGGATCTTCTGGTCTTGAAGACTCAGGTCCGATGTACTCAACAACAAACTGATAATCAGGAGGAAGAGGAGATGGAAGTGACTGAGGAGACTCAGGTACTTCCTCTACTTCTATTCCTAACTCTCCTAGAAACAAGACTCTCGAGGTGAGCAGAACGCTCCTCTCAGAACCAACACCAGAACCAACTACAGGACCTTCAATCCCTTGTGGAGGATCACTCTCCACTGCGTCAGATACCACAGGGTGATACTCACCTGTTATGTTACTCCTACGCCTTCTTGAAGAAGGCTCTGCACTCTCGGGAGAGAACCCCCAGATTCTCCTCGATCGACAAGGCGCTTGATCAGCCACTTTAACAAATTTTAATTAGACTCAAAAAAGTATAAAGCTAGGCAAGCTAGGAGCAAAGAGCACTCACTACAAAAAATCCCTGAGATACAACCAAGCAAACAGCCTTCAGGTATTTCCGCTCCGGGTGATTAGGACCGGACACCAAAATACGAGAAAGCGAAAAATAGGACCTCCCGAAAGTAGTCTGGGATAATTACGGCCTAGGCCTACTAGCGAAGGTAACAGAAACAATTACGCCGACCTCCTAACAACAGCCTTTGCCGGCACAAGTACCCAAGCTTCGCAAGGGCACCCCCCAGAAGTACTGCTGGAAGTGATACGACGTCTGCCTCAGGTACCATGGGTATTCCTCCCCGCAGTCACCTATGTGGAACCTAGGAATGGAAACTATGGGCACCAATCCGTGTTAGAAGCCGGGCGGAATGGTCTTGAGGCAAGATCCAGCAAATCAGAGAGGGGGTATCTCTCCTCTCGGCCTTCACTTCGCCTCACGCTTGACTCTCTGGAGGAGAGCTTTCTCGGTCCACCTAACAGAGTTGGATTTTGCTCAATTAATAAACTTCTATGTTTTAGTTTGAGCGGCCTTAGAGATTTAACTCTCCACTCACCTAATCCAAGGCCCTACAACCTAGCTAGTTGGTGTATGACACTTAATAAAAAACTTTCTAGTTGTTTTTAAATTATAGCGCTTATTTTAATTGGTTGTTATATTAGGTCAATGGGATATGGAAATGAAACTTGTGGTGTTTTATGACGCAGAAAAGAAATTAATGAAAACCAAACTACATGCAGATGCAGTAATTTCCTTTCGATGAAAAGAAATTTCTACACGGGTTCTACGAGACTATATTTTTTTCTTTTCAGATAACAAACTTCACACTCGCAAATTTTTTGAAAAAGACTACAAATGCTTAAGTGCACCGAATGCAAATAACTAAGAGCATGCAAATTCTAAGATGCAGAGTCTAAGAAAGCAAAGAGAAATTTCCCAAGAATCCTTCAGTTTTATTACTTTTCGGTTGTCCACAAAACTAGTTCCCAAAATCAGAAACTCTCAGTGTAAAGACACCAAAATATGCTTGACACAAGAGGAAGAAACCAATGACAATTCCCTTCCCAAATCAAGTGAAAAACCAAAGGCAAAAAATCTCAACAAAGCTTCAAAAGATGTAACAAAACGAAAACAAAAATGCAAAACAAAAGCAAATGACAAAACAAAATGTTTTTTGAGCTTTTGAATTTTATAAAAAGAAGAGCTCGAAGAGACCAAGAAAACTATCCAATTACCAAGCCAAACAACTCTGAATTTCAAGCAAAACTTCAAAAACACTCCAAATCTTATAGTGCCACTTAGTAGCAAGATTTATATGAGCAAAAGAAGACAAGAAACTCAGTAACTCAGCCCAGAAGAATAGTACAACCTTGCAGCAAACAAAAACTTCAAAGAACCAAGAAAGACTCTTCAAAAATTGCAACAAGACTTAGTCAAATGAACTCAAGAAAACCAACCAGAAGCAGGCAAAAATCCAAGTGCAAAGCAAAACATAAAATGAGGAAAGAGTGTATGAGCAGAAGCTCTCTGTTTTGATTAAGCAAAACAACCAAGAATCTCCAGAAAGAGATCTTGGTACTCGAACCAGAAATGCAAGCACTAAAAAACAAGATTTGCCTAATAAGCCAGTCTTCCACCAAACAAGAGAGAAAAATACGAATAACCACTATCAACACAATCCAGAGACTATAAAGACACTGCAGGAACAGGTCTCCACAGGCAGACAAGACCTAAAAGTCAAGAAATCAAAAATTTCAAAATTTACCCAGGCATACGCTACTTGACAGTTTTGAAACAAGTGTGCATACGTGACTGTGTCAAAGGAAACCTGCGTATACGTGACTTCCTTTAACAAAAACTGCGTGTATACGCGACTGTGTACAGAAAAACTCACATATGAAAAGGTAAATAATTAAAAACAAAAATGATCAAGCCTGGATAAAGAACCAGGTCTTCAGTTTGAATGAGAAAAAGTTGACTGGACTGGAAATAATGATTAAAACTATTGGAAACCTTTCAAACAGCTGAAACCACCCAATAGGGGAATCACAAGAATGCAATCCCCAGTGGAGTCGCCAGTTCTGTTTCGGGAAATAACTCCCTAGAGGTTTGTTGGGTCAAAACCTCCACAGATCAGGGCATGCTACTCAGAAGGATTCACACACAACCACACTTAAATGCTAAAAACTAGATGACATCGATAGTAGAACTCACCTGTAGTCCTACGTTCGATGTAGATCCCACGGGGTCCAAACCCCCAGCAACCCTTCTTCCTCTTCAACCTGGAAAACAAGAAAGAACATGCACGAAAACCTAGTTGTACAACATATATTGCTCCTAAATGTTAGTGTAATCCGTGTGAAACATTATATAAACAGTAATAAATGCTTAATAATCAATCTTTTCACATATGCAAATAGATATTAACACATAAGTTCAGGAACAAGATGGTTCTTCATTATTGCGAACAACATGTACAGTAATAAAAAGTGGAGATCACCTGAATCTTTCCACGATCTTCGAACAGACCGTCGTCTGGATCCGTCCCGCCCTTGCCTCGCTAGGTTACTTTCAAGACTTGTGCACACGAGATGACATATAAACTGATGAACATCTCCAGGAAACAAGGGTTTCCTGTAAAAATCTGGGAAAGTGCAGGAGGCACGGGAAATCAGACTTGAAATAGGGATTCCAATAGAGTATAATATCTATAATTTCTCTCCCCCTTAGGCAATGCACATGAGGGGCTTTTATACTCCCTCAAAGTAGTTTCAATCAGTTGGAAACAGTTGGCCACGTGCTGGGGTGGTTGAACTACTGGAGTAACCATCAACCCAGCTCGAAAATAGGGAATTTTATATATTTTTTAATGATTTTAATGGCATACGCGGAAAAATGTGTATGGACTCGCGTATACACGTGGAAAATTCTGGGCATACCCGCGTATGGGATTTTTAACACTGTTTTTTATGAATTTTGTTCAAGTCTGTGGGAATGGGTGCCCAAGGCCAAAGAGACAATCATGAATCACATGAGGGTGAAAAATGATGCTATAACACCTCTCTCTCTTTAACTTGACCCTTGGGATTCCCATTTGGTACCTTGATTCTCCAGCCGCTACCCTGCCTGGTCAACACAAACCTTATCTTGCTTTGACCCCAGTTCAACCGGTCCCCATGACTTCTCCCATGATTCCAGTGCCTCAGCCACCTCAATAGGAACCACCTCCTATTGTGACCGCTTCGAGTAAGAAGGGTAAAGGTTGAAAGGAGGCAACCAAAGACAAGGCAACCTCGAAAAAACTTGCCCCTCCTCAACCGCCAAAACGCACTATCTAGTGTGCTTTGTGTGATGTTGTCGGTCACACCACCCATACTTGTCCAAAGTCACACCACCCATACTTGTCCAAAGTTGCCTCACCTTAAGTCCATGGTCAATGAGACATTTCTGGAATGTGATATCCCTGAGGTTTACGTCACTATACCCAATTCAGTCCTGAAACTAAAAACCTTGTGCACTAATCACCCTTGTGCTTTGTGCGATTTCCATGGCCATTACACTCACCTCTATCCCCTCCTTGAAGAGTATCATTCCTCTTTGGAAGCGTTCCACCAATTTGAGACCAAGCATGACAATTTCACCTCTCACTTGTTTGCGAGTTCTGATCTAGCAGAACCAGAGGATCTGCCCACTCCCATTGAAATTCCCCCTCCCGATGTCGAAATGACAGAGCCTTCAACCACCATTTTCTACCTATCATCATCTGTGAGAACCTCGGTGGAAGTCCCCTTGGAGACTTCCCTTGATGTTTCACCTGACCTCCCTTCAGCAATCACCCTAGGCTCAACATCGATAGATCCCTTATCTGCTTAGTCTTCTGTCATCCCCCATGACATTGTGAATGTGAGCCTTTCTTCACATGATGATGAGTCAGGTATCTCTACTACATCAGGTGGTCTCTCTTCCTCCAGTCAGCCCATCTTCCATTCAGATGAAGACATTATGGAAGCCATGATCGACCTCGACTTTCCGTGGGATGATAGCAGTCCCATGACCAATATGCTGTGGAAACTAAAGACTTCATTCCCGATGAAGTCGATTGGTTTAGAAATCCCATCCCTACACCTGATTCTTTCGAAGAAGGAAATATGGCCAATATCTCTCCTACCATTAAAATTGATATTTCTGACAAACCAGGGGTAGAAGAAAATATCACCTTGGGCACCCATTGCACCCCAGAAGAAGTTGAGGCTTACACCAAGCTGTTCAAAGAATTCCGTGATTTTTTTGCCTGGTCCTATTAAAAAATGCTTGGACTTGATCCTGCCATTGTCGAACACCATATCGACACATGGCCAGATGCCAATCCTGTCTGTCAGAAGTTGAGACCCATTAATCCTTCGAGACGAGAAGCTGTCAAAGCCAAAATCGATAAGCTCAAGCATACTAGTTTTATCTATCCCATCGAATACACCACTTGGGTGTCCAATCTGGTTCTTGTTCTCAATAAACAAGGCACCATTCATGTCTGTGCTGACTTTCATGATCTGAACAAAGCTTGTCCCAAAGACAACTTCCCCACACCATTCATTGACCAAATCATTGATGAGTGTGCAGGACACGAGGCTCTATCATTTATGGATGGTTTCTTCGGGTACAACAAAATTTTTATCTGTTGTGCTGATCAAATTTAAATTGCGTTCATTAGTCCATGGAGAACCTTTGCCTGTCGATTCATGCCATTCGGCCTTAAAAACGCCGAAGCCACTTTTCAGCGGTCTATGTCTTACTGTTTCCATGACCTGGCTCATATTATCCTTGCTTATTTAGATGAACTCACTGCACGTTCTAAACATCGGGCACAACACCTCCACGATCTATGTACCGTCTTTCTACGACGTCCCAAGTATAACATCTGCCTCAACCTGCTGAAGTGTGTCTTTTGCGTACTTACCGGCTGTCTTCTAGGCTTCATTGTGTCTAAAGACAGTATCACACTTGACCCATTGAAATTTCAAGCCATCCTTGAGCTTCCTATCCCTCATACTTTACGCCAGTTACAAAGCCTCCAAGGCAAAGCTAATTTCCTTTGCGGGTTCATACCTAACTATGCCACCACCACGCATGGGTTCCTTAGACTTCTCCGCTCTAATATCCCTTTTGTCTGGGATGCCTATGCTCAAGAGTCTTTTGATGCCCTGAAACATGCTCTCACGTCCGCTCCCTTGATTTGTCCCCCTGACTTTGATAGGGATTTCATCCTGTATATCTCCGCTTCCACCTACTCGGTCGCTGGAGTCCTCATTTAGGAAGATGACAATGGAATTGAGCATGTTATCTATTATGTCAGTAAGAACCTGGTAGGACCTCCTATATCCCACTCACATGAAGAGAAATTAGCATTGGCTGTCGTGGTCTCAGTCCAGAAACTTCGTCATTACATCCTCATGCGTTCTACCAAGGTCGTGACTAATTCCAACCCTATGGCCTTCCTATTGAGTCGCCGAATCATCAATGGGAAGTACACCCATTGGATCATTATCCTCCAGGAATTCAATCTTGAATTTTTCACACCAAAAAGTAAGAATGGTTTAGCCCTCGCTGAACTCATTTCCGAACTACCTACAGGTACTCAGGATCCTCCAGTTAATGATAATTTCCTTGATGAAAATTTGTTTGCCATTACCATCGATGACCCTTGGTATGGTGAAATCCTCACTTATTTGTGAACCCAAAATTTCTCCCTCCATCTCGACTGTGATGCTTGACGACATATCTGACACTAGGCCCCCCTCTACCTTCTTATTGGTGACAACCTTTATCGTCGCGGTGTAGATTCTGTCCTTCGTTGTTGCCTCACACACGCTGAAGCAGAACAAGTTGTCAATGCCTGTCATAATGACGCTTGTGGTGGCCACCTCTCCGGTTTGGCCATTTCCCAGAAAATCATGCACACTTGGTATTTTTGGCCTTCTCTCTTTGGTGATTGAAATGAGGCAGTCAAACAATGTCCCAATTGCCAACATTTTACCCCTAATGCACGAGTCCCTCTGGCTCCCCTCTATCCTATCATCTTAGCTGGCCCCTTTTGTAAGTGGGCCATAGATTTTATGGAGCATCGACCATCATCTGCTGGTAACCATAAGTATATCATCGTGGCGGTTGACTATTTCACCAAATGAGTTGAGGCCATGCCAACGTTTAACAACACGAAAGTTACCGCAACCCTCTTTTTCTTTAACCATGTGATTGCTTGATTTGGAGTTCCAAAAAAATTGGTCTCTAACCATGGCCGACATTTTGAAGATGAGATATGGCATGAACTATCCTCACTGTTGGGCTTTGAGCACCAATATTCCTCATCCTATTACCCCCAAGGTAATGGCCAAGATGAAGCAGTCAATAAAATACTTAAAAGCATGCTTCAAGGGATGGTGGATAAGCCCAAAACCAACATGCACCTTATGCTCTTCCCTGATTTGTAGGCCTATATAAATTCTATTAAAACCGCCACTGGGTTTACTCCTTTCCACCTTGTTTTTGGAGAAGAGGTAGTCTTACTGATCGAGTGTGAAATCCCTTCCCTTCATCTAGCTGTCGAAATTCTCCTTGACACCCAACCTTCAGAGCAATGACTTATCATGCTTGAGTGGGCTTCTAAAGACCATCATGTTGCATTGCAAACCATTGAGGCGGCTAAGAAACACATGTAATATCCCCAACCTGGGACTGCTAGCAAGGCATGCCTGAAAAATGCATTTTTCAGAAATGTACGCTACAAAAACCAAGATCAGCCCTTGGATCCCTTAGATATGATAATCTAAGACCCAATTCCAATAGGATATCAAAAACAAATCAATCTAGGTGGGTTAAATAGATCTCCCACACGCAGTAAGGCTTGAAAATTGCCCAAAGAAGGGACTACAACAACACAAAGTAACACTGCTAAGAAAATAACGCAGTTTTAGATAAAAATAGTAAGAGACCAATATGATAGCTCAAAAATAGCTTATACAATGGTAAATAAGATTTACAATGTGGCCCAATCAATGTAAAAGAGAAATATGGAAGACTTTCATGAAAAAAAACCCTCTAAAAGAGGTATTGCACCAATATATTTCACTGCAAAGCCTTGAAAGCGTTATTTTTATGAGCATATAGCAGCTGTAGGTTACAAATCAGGTCTAGAACATATCTGTATATAAAATATTAGATCTATATCAGATCTGTACAATAGACTGTCTCTATTTTACATAACCCTTGGGGTTTTGAGCAAAACATGAAGCATATGGAGTAGATCTGAGATCTCATGTAGTATATCTACAGATTTTTGTAGAATTCCTGAAGTTTATATAGGATTATTTATATCAGATCTGAATATGACATGGATAAGAACATAAATCCTTTGATCACCACAGTGAGAGACAAATTCTCATCACTAGAGATCACTCCTTAAATGTTGCCAAAACTCCCTGCAACTCTTCTCTTGCAGATAACGAAATCCTGGAGGATATACTGCGCTGTTGACTTGATGTATAGTTTGGCCTGATGCCAAGGTATGGATTTGAAGCTTTGATGATCCAATACACTCTTTCCAGGGGAATAGAAGGCTTTCCCACTGAAAAGAGGCACTAGAATGGCTTAGATCTGAACAGATCTAGCCTCCACTTGCTGCAGCTTACAAAGACAACCAAACCCTCAACAGGATATATGTTGTAGTTGGAAGTATAATCTTGGCCAAATGCCTGATAGTGGACATGAAATGCAAGACTCTTCCAAGAGGTATCTCAAGAAAAGAGGTGGGATTCCCGATTAGGAACACCCAGTGCTAAACAACACTATTCTCAGCTAAACAACTAGAGAATGAGAAGTGTCTAAACAGACAAATCATTTCAAGAAAATATGTTCAACAACCCCTCTCATGCTTCTCTCCTCTTTCATTTATAGGATGAAAGCCTTGCAAAACCCTAAACCATTTCAAAGGTTTAGCTCCTTTCACATGTGTAGCCTCCAACTAGATCTGCGCTGTGCATCTAGGAGGTACATTGCATCTAGACAATGCTGTGGATTTGGTCCTGTTGACCTAGTCAATTGTTACAATCCCTTTCACACATAAGGGGTTTTATTTAAGCAGTCTAGATTTAGCCTTGTTCACATTGGGAATTGATTTATTTACTGGTTTCAGGAGTTTTTATTGTCCTCCCTTACACATTTATTCTTGCAATAAGAAAATGAAACAAAATTGTATATTCCCATTAGCTTGGGCTAATTGGGAATATTACAGTCCTCCCCTCCACAATGTTTCTTGTCCTCAAGCAACTGATAAGGTGAGTGATGCAACTCATCTCCTCCTCCACTGGTGACACCAACATGAGTTAATCTTCCTCCTTGTGCCAAGTGTTCACCAAACCATCCCTCCATGATTTGCCCCACCAAAGTTCTCATGAGATACAAATAGTTCATCTCATAAGAAGACAATAGATCATAGGAAACAAACGTGGTCTGCCCAATGTTCTCCTCGAAATATGAGACATAAAGTACATGGGGAGTAGCCATTCCATACGGCTCATGCATTCCTTCCCTCCTTCCTCCATACATCCCTATGAAAAGTACAAGTACATCATCCAGATAGGGAATCAAAACAATGTACATACAAATATAAATTTCTACATATGGAGGTGGGTCATAGTCCCACATGTGGAACCAGTGCAGAGCATCTCCTGTCTACATCAGATCCAGATATGGTAAGTGGTTTTCCCACCACTTACTTGCTGCCCAAGTCATATCACTATTGCAGAAAATGTGAGATATATTTGGTGCCTTTGGGAAGCACCCATCATGAAAATAAATCTCCCTTTGCACATCGAGGGAGTGGCCAAATTCAGAATTTTTAGTGGTTCAAAAATTTCCATGAGATTTACATGATATATGTCTCCTTTTAGGAGTCATGGCCTGCATACAAATGGTAAAAGAACATGTACAATCAGAAAAATAAACTTGCTTTACATGAACATATCCTTTACCAACAAAGTCTCTCATACACATGGAGTTGTGCATGGATCTTTCTCCCCTTTCCAAAGAAGGAAGAGATGGATGAAATGACTCTTGCATAGAGTCCCATGGCTGCCCCAACTCCACATAGCTCATGCATTCTTGAAAATACTGATATAGTTCCTCTTTCAAGCCTTCCCAATCAAAGCTCCTCATGATGATGTTGTAGACCCTCATGGAATATAGATGGCTGAAACAGAACTCCTTGTAGGCTCCTTGTAGGATCTTATGCTTGAGCTTAGAAGCTCTAGGAAAAAATATTCTACCATGATGATAGATGACTTATTCTTGGAATAAGTAGCCCTCTTCATGTAGCTGGTCATCAAGTATCATACATGTGTGCAGATCTTTGGAATAATCCACCAGCAGTTGGGATTTCCAATACAGATCTACTCTGATCAACAATGATAGCATTGATGATGCATCAAAAGAAATGTTTGTCATGTTGCTAATCCTTCCCTTGACATCTCTTATGCCAAAGGTGTGTGTTGGAAGGCTGTTCCTTCCCTTCTTCTCCTCCCACAGCGCAGGATCAGAAAGGAGAGTGGGTGATGATGATAGGGGAAAAATATTTCCCTCCTCCTTGAGCTTACCCAAGTATCCTAGCATTGTATCTTTGTCTTCAAGTGCTCCAAACCCTCCTGGATATAAGTCTGGAGCAACAAGTTGTGAGGTATTCCCCACAAAATCTGAATCAGGTGGTCTCCCAGGTGGTTTGCCACTAGATAGAGAAATTTCAGGGACCATTCTCATATGCATGATGGATGAGATCCTCATGTCCCTACTTCCACTACGCAATTTCAACTCTGTTTTATGTGTGGAAGTCTTATGAAACTTGGAGACCCCTCTTAGTGGTGTAAGATGCCTCTGATTGGAGCATTTTCCCCATCTTATGATAGTGGATCAGCTATGTGATCCCTCCTTTGTTCTGTCTCCTTGTCTTTTAGCGAATACACATGCTGCTCATGTCCTCCATATGGAAGATCCTTAGGAATTCCTTGCAAGGGTTCAAGAACCCCTCTAGTGGAAGCCATTGATTCATCTCCATCTCCAAATGAAAATAGGTATCCTCCTACTATCACAACACTGGAGGATCTTCTCTACTCTTTCTCTCCCTTCTTCTCATCATTGGAGAATGCTTCATCATCAAGAGATCCTTTTTCTTGATCTCTTAGTGAAGAAGGAACCCTCATGTCTTCTCTTTGAGAAAAGAGATCTTGCTGTAGTGGGGCTTTTGCCTCTGGCAAATTGTGCAACATATCTTCAACCCCCTCAACAATGTTTAGGACCGGAGTTGGCTCCATGGAATATTCTAGCTTATGCATAGATTCAGAGTTCTTGGGCTTGAGTTTCTCTTCCCAAGAAGTCTCATAATGTCTCACAACAAATCTTGTCACTAGTCTCCTAGTGAATCTTGCATAAGAAGATATGTTTATCCCTTTCAAGGAAGAGGAATCAAATAGCCACCAAGAATAAGCCTTTCCTTGAAGATGCAGTGACGCTACTCTCAAGGCTTCTACTTCTGACACTTGATGCAGCTAAAATTATGTGTCAAGCTTCCTTACCCAAGACTTGGCTGAGTCTTTAGGTGATCCATCAAAAGTAGGCAGAGAGAATCTACCCAAGGTGTGCTGAAGGCACCCTCTTCTTCTACTATAGGTGCTGGATCTTGCTTCTCTGAGTTGACAGAAATTTGGGAAACTGATATGCTCTTTGAATATCTCTGATAGAGACTCATATTCTTGGAGACAATCATCAAGATATTCCTCCTTTGGTGCTCCTCCCTTTCCTTCTTTCTTTGACAAGAAAGTAGGCATGTTCCAACATTGCAGATCAGGTTGTGTGGCTGAATGCTCACACACATGGTAAGAAGTACTGGGGTTTTCTTGATGTAAGAATTATCTTGAGGGATCTGCATGTCTCTCCCTCTTCATTCCCTGGATTTCTTCTTGCAGTACATACATATCTTGAGAAAGAGTCTTAGAAAACTCTTCTCTCTGCAAAATTCCAGATTAAGGGTTTGGACCCTTGTCTTCTGTGTCTTCAGTGTAACCAAAATTCTTCATCAGTATTTTCTTTCCATGAAAAAACATATTGGCTCTTTATTAAGCAAAGAACAAGCTATGCCAAGATAGATGCTCTGATACCACTGTAATATCCCCAACTTGGGACTGCTAGTAAGGCATGCCTGAAAAACATATTTTTTAGGAATGTATGCTACAAAAACCAAGATTAGCCCTTGGATCCCTTAGATATGATAATATAAGACCCAATTCCAAATGGAGATCAGAAAAAAATCAAACTAGGTGGGTTAAACAGATCTCCCACACCTAGTAAGGCTTGAAAACTACCCAAAGAAGGGACTGCAGCAACACAAAGTAACACTGTTCAAAAAATAACACAGTTTTAGATAACAGTAGTAAGAGACCAATATGATAGCTCAAAAATAGCTTATACAATGGTAAATCAGATTTACAATGTGGGCCAATCAATGTACAAGAGAAAGATGGAAGACTTTCATGAAAAAAAAACCCTCTAAAAGAGGTGCTGCAACAATATATTTCACTACAAAGCCTTGACAGTGTTATTTTTATGAGAATACAACAGCTGTAGGTTACAACTCAGGTCTAGAAAATATCTGTGCACAAAATATTAGATCTATATCAGATCTGTACACTAGACTGTCTCTATTTTACATACCCCTTGGGGTTTTGAGCAAAACATGAAGCATATGGAGTAGATCTGAGATCTCATGCAACAGATCTACAAATTTCTATAGAATTCCTGAAGCTTATACAGGAGTATTCAGATCAGATCTAAATATGACATGGATAAGAATAGAAATCCATGGATCACCACGGTGAGAGACAAATTCTCATCACTAGAGATCACCCCTCAAATGTTGCCAAAACTCCCTGCAACTCTTCTCTTGCAGATAACGCAGTACTGGAAGATATACTCCAATGTTGAATTGATGTACAGTTTGGCCTGATGCCAAGGTATGGATCTGAACCCTTGATGATCCAATACACTCTTGCTAGGGGAATAGAAGGCTTTCCCACTGAAAAGAGGCACTAGAATGGCTTAGATCTGAACAGATATAGTCTCCACTTGCCGCGGCTTACAAATACAACCAAAACCTCAAAATGATCTGCATTGTAGTTGGAAGTAGAAGCTTGGCCAAATTCCTGATAGTGGACATGAAATTCAAGACTCTTCCAAGAGGCCTCTCAAGGAAAGAGGTGGGATTCCCGATCAGGAACACCTAGTGCTAAACAACACTATTCTCAGCTAAATAGCTAGAGAATGAGAAGTGTCTAAACAGACAAATAATTTCAAGACAATATGTTCAACAACCCCTCTCATGCTTCTCTCCTCTTTCATTTATAGGATGAAATCCTTGCAAAGCCCTAAACCATGTCAAAGGTTTAGCTCCTTTCACATGTGTAGCCTCCAACTAGATCTGCGTTGTGCATCTAGGAGGTACATTACATCTGGACAGTGCTGTGGATTTGGTCCTGTTGACGCAGTCAATTGTCATAATCCCTTTCACACATAAGGGGTTTTATTTAGGCAACCCAGATTTAGCCTTGTTCACATTGGGCATTGATTTATTTACTAGTTTTAGGAGTTTTTATTGTCCTCCCTTACACATTTATTCTTGTAATAAGAAAATGAAACAAAATTGTATATTCCCATTGTCTTGGGCTAATTGGGAATATTACAATGCACCAAAGCTCAGTATGACTGAAAAGTCCACCCTCATACTTTTCACGAAGGTAATCTTATTCTAGTGTATGACCAAGCCCATGATGTCCTCGGTCATGGGAAGTTTGACTCATTATGGATAGGACCTTACATCATCAGTAAGGATTTAGGTAAGGGGGAATATCTCTTAGAGGACTTCGAAGGCCATCCCCTTCCCAATCCTCGCAATGCACTCTATCTAAAGAAATATTACCCTTAGCATTTCCTTTTGGAAATGCATGTTTATTTCTTTAGGTAGCCAACTCATGATTTTGTGATTTGATACTTCACTAGGACACATTTTTTCCACGAAGCATCACTTCACCACTCCTCAAATTGAATTTCTTCACCTGCAACACTTGTACTTGGGGGCACCACTTTGCCTTCACACTTGTCCATGTTCGTGTCGATTTTCGTCGTGAGTAACCATCATGTACTCATGTTTTTATGGTCCCCATTGGACCTTTTCTGTGTGGCAGCATCATCGAGTCACCTTTGTTTAGAGAATTCGAGTTACGTCATCATCTCATTCATGGAGTCTATCCCGAGTCCCTTTGTATCCCACTATAGTCCTCCATCCTTCATTGCTTGGTTCCTCTCTCGTGTCGCACATTATGGTCTTCAGTCCCACTATCCCCTATCCCTCATGATATTGTGTCAGTCGCTAGCAGGTCATTCATGCCCTTTATGATCTAACAAGGGAAGTCATCCGTCCACTACTCAGTACCCCACATTTCATCATCATCCCTGGTGTCAGTATGTTAGCCGCTCTACTTTTTTCTCTCGGGCCTTAGTTTAGGATCCCTTATTGCCTCACCTATGGCAGACCTCCTTCCATCGACATCAGATCCTTCATTCCAAAAGATAGGTCTAGAGGGTGGTGTACCTTGGTTCCAGCTTCCACTCTTGTTCAGTGCCTCAGATCAGGCAAAGGGAATCCTTATTGCTCTTTGACTTGATTGTTTCTCAGCTCTAGCTCCTTTCAGCATGATCAAGATCCATATACTTGATGGTTCAGTGATGTAGCAGCTGATACTGGCGATTCTCGTGTGTGTGTGAGATGTTTCAGCCCTCACGAGGGGGTGACCCTACAAATAGCCCCCCACATTCCCGGATGACCTCTTCATTATAGCCTTTGATGCAGCTACATATATGTTATGATGTTGGCCTCAGCCTCTTGGAACACCTTTTTGTTTGCATGTATCAGTCATATTTTCAGAGCCCTTTCCTGTTTATAGGGGCATTTGGGTTGTATTTGTATCTCATGTACTCAGATATTATTGTATAAGTCCTAGCTATTATCCAAGGCACAGTATGTATGTGGGATTCATTATCATGTTTTTACCTGGCTCATGTTTATGCCAGCATGTACTATATTGTTCAGTCCCTTGTTTATTGGTTGCACTATTCTTTGTACTTTGTCTCAACGGGCATAGGTATGCCTCCCCCACCGCCTATAGCATAGGTACTCACTCATAAAAGAGACTTGTCGCACCTGTAAGTCTCGCCTCCTCAGGGTCTAGTCCTTTAGCACTTCGGTCTAACTTATATTTCTCTCCCTTTGACTTCCCCTTCGGTGTCTAGTGATTGAGTTCTTACAACGTACTTTGGTCATACGATTAGCTCCTAATGCTCATATGCTGGGGGGAAATATGTTACACCATTTTTTGGCCATCTAACCTGTTACTATTAGATGGACCTAAGTACACCATGTAAGACCAATTTTACCCTAAGTAAAATTGCTTTCACTATGAAAAATAACTTAGTAAAAGACCTTTATTAAGTTGTTTATGGTCTAAACAGGAAACCCCATGAGGAAATATTAAATAAATCCACATTTGTTTGATTTTCCTCAAGGAATAACTAGTTAAAAAGTAGTTTAATTAATATTCCTGGTCATATTTAACCCAAAACAGGAAAATTTATTAGATAAATTATTATTTATCTTATTATTTTCTAGGAATAATTATTTAAACCTTATTTAAATAATATTCCTTGTTAAATTTGACTAAATCACTCATAAATAGTTAAATAAATCATTATTTATTTAATTATTACTCAACCACATCCTTAAGATGATAAATAAATCATTTATTTATTTATTATTTACAAATAAAGGGATTTGACCCAAGTCAAATTCCTTTTCTCTCCAACAAAAATAATAAAATATTACATAAAATTTGGATCTTGATTTGGTTAATAATATTTTAATTATGCACCAATATCTAGACTAACTCAATATTTTGTTATAAATAGAAGGGTTTTTCCATTCATTCATCACCTTTTTTTGCCTAAAGATCACTCTGGATCTATACTTTTGGTCTGACTTTGATCCACCATCATTGTCATATTTTTCTATCTTTTTGCTTGTGAGCTCCCTTTGAGTTCCTTTTTTGTCTGGGTTTTCTATACCATCAAGAGAGAGGAATTTTAGATATGAACTGCTGAGGACTTACAAGAACCCATCCCATTGAGGAGAACTGGTAACATACTTCTATGTTTTCCTCCCAGGTGCACTTAATATAAAATTCATTTAACATATTCTGTCTTGTCTATTGGATGCGTGAAGTAAATCTCGTTTTTATTTACTGCTTAATGCCTTTTGATACATAGATCTAGATTTTTGCAGCATTTATCTTGATCAAGTAATTGCAGATCTGAAGATATTGACAGCCATCTTTGCTGTTAGGGCTGTTTGTTATGCACAGATAAAGTAGTCTTTTTTCGTACACTTGCAATTAAGATTCATACTAACAAAAATTTTAGGCTGATATCTGACTCTAGCCTCCATAGAATTTAGATAAATGGTTTTGGGGCCTTTATCTACCTCATTCCAAAAGAATAATAAATTCATATTAACCTTAGGTTGTCCAACTATATACGTATAAATTTTCTATTTAATGATCTCCAAGTCCTCCTTGGATGTGACTTGCTTCAGACTGTCCAAAAAACTCTTCGATTTCCTACCTGATGATGTTTCTTCCATTTGCCTCTGCAAATGGTCCAACTAAAGGGATCTTGTGTGTTATAACCAGATAATCCAAAAAATTTCACAACCGTGCATAGGAAGCTATTATGTTGGCTACAAAAGTGTCGAACTATTTGTTACTTTGAACGAGCATTTTGACCTCAACCTTATCTAATTTTGCTTCTTGTCTCATCTTCCTAGACAGCTTTGTAGGTGCATACCTATACTTACCACCCCATTCTTGGATCACGCTGATGGTTGCATGGATTAATCTCAAAGATTTTTCATTTACTCATGACCTCTTCTGCATATCATGTAGGGGAAATACTTTCTTATGCAAAGGTGACCATCTCCTCATAAAGCATCCTCATTATGTCTCCCAGTGCCTAGATTTCACCATATATTGTTACTTGAATTTATTTCAAATAAGAATCCATGGAATAAAATCATTGGATATCAGCTTGGATATGTTTTACTTGTTTTCTTGCAGCATCTAGATCTTTAACAATTTACTAATTTTTTGTCATCAAGAAATATGCATTTGCTTTTGCAGCTCCCGCAAAGGCTAAGTTTGTTGCAACAATTGTATGTGGATTCCTCCTGGTGTCAGTAACAATCACCCTTTCAGTATGGATGAAAGTAGGATGGACCAGATCATTAGGGAATAATTTCCTCCTTTCCTGTACTTTTTTGTTCTGGAGTTTGTTAAAGGTCAGGCTGGAAATATCCATGATCATGTCATCATATTGAGGAGAGATTCCCATTTCACCATCTAGGATTTGCACATTTGTGTGGGGAGTTGAATTATGACCAATAATATGTTCTAAAATGGGCATGATGTAAACCTCTTAGTTCTACTCCACCTATTCAACATCCATGTCGTGGGCCAATAATTGCTCCTCAATTTCTTCTACAAACTCTTGATCCCACTTCTATCGATTCTCTTTTTCTTCTAGTTGTTTCTTCCTTTCCTTCTGTAATTTATTTTTTCTTTATTCTTCTTCCTTTATCTTTAGTTCTTCCTGTGTCCAATTTTTTAGAAATTAGATACACTCAGCATGCATACATCTAGATTCCCCTGATCTCACAATATTTAACTTCTTGCAAAATACATAATCATTCCACTGTTAATATTTTGCGGAAAATTAATTGCAAACACATGTGAAGCATAAATAAAAACAATCGCACATAACTAAGTTGTTTAAGGGGAAATCCTAAAGCTGAAAACCCCAAATATCATATATTATGTATCATGGATATCATGTAACAATCTCATACAAAGCTTAGTACATCAAGCTCTCAGTACAATATAGATTCATTACACACTGTCATGCAGAAATTTGCATCTCTATGCACCAATTTCTTGCCTCCTGACAGCCTGCCTCCATTGCGCAATCCCCACTGAAGAATAGCTCTGAATGAATTCGAATTACCCTTGCCTTGACTACACAATCCTCATTGGCAACTCCAATGTGTGTGTGGTGCAATCAATGCATCACAATAGTCATAACAGATAGTCCATCTTTCCCTTTCACCTATCTCTCCATTGGGTCTCCACTGGAACTGCCATGCATTGTAGCTAACTGCTGTATTGTTCAGTTGATTAATGAGTTATTATTTGTGAATTAATTAACTAATTAATTCACTCCACTCTCACTAGTGTATCATTCAGTTAGACTAGATACAACTAGCTCAACTTAGTTTAACTCCATGAACTACTCTTCCAACTCTGTCATAAGTTTGCCACTTCAATTCTAACTAAGTCCTCCATGCATGAACCACCAATAAACCCTAGGAATTGCATAATTCCTTCAGCCCACTGATTTTCCAAATTTGTGCACTGAAATTGAGTGCTCCAATAGAATAATTTGCTGTTTATTGTCATATTATTATTAAGAGCTAATAATAATCGACACTTCTATTTTTAGATTGACGATCTATAAATAGACTTCACCCAATATTTTAAAAATAGAATTTCATCTATTTTTCCAACTTGACCAACCATCCACAAATAGCATCCTGCAACTTCTAAAATATGATCACCATGTCTAAAAATAGACTTTCTCCAAAAATAGCCACGATCCCACTTAGTGAAGGCGACTCTTTTCACTAAGCTCATCATCTTGTTGGATCTCAACAAAATTTACTCCTTTTATTTCCTTTACTACTCTTCCTCCCACTTCCTCTTTGCTTCCTGCTGCTTCTTCTTCCTCTCTGCTGCCATAGTCACTTTTAGAATGATTGGATCAACTTTGAACTTATGAATCTATTCCTCTCCTGGGATATGGGAAACATTCCTCTTGTACTTGATGCTCATTGGGGTGCACTCTTCGTGCTGTTATGCTTCCTGGGTAACAATTTGTTTTGGAATTTCATTGGAAGGGCATGTCTCATTGTCTGGTTCACGTGATCGAGAAGCATTATAGAAATCATTGATATTTTCTTCTTTTGGCCTGGCATAGGTCCCATATGGACATTAAAAATGAAACTTTTCACAGTGTATTTTACAAACTCCTATGGGGTCATCTTGATGAAAATATATCATACCGAACTTAAGGCTTTCCAATTATTTAGCTTCAACATCTACAATCTTTAAGCTATTGATGTCATAAGATTCCACCTACAAGGGAAAGGTGGGCCAAGGCGCCTTCTACTTCCTCTGCAGTAATATAGATATACCTATGACAAGATGATAGGAAGCCTCTTACATGAATAATTTGTTTATGGCATAACTCAACAAGAGATGAAATTGTTTATGAAAAACAAACATTGAGGTATGTACCATATGGTGAGGAAAACCAATATGCTACTTCCATCACAGAGTTGATTGCCTCACGAGACATGCAAGGGGCCTCTTCTTCAAAGATAATTTTATATAAGATTATTATAGGCCATTTTTTCACATCCAATCAAAGTGAGCCTCCTAATGGGATCAATCAACATCCTATTCCCCTTGTCATCATCTTTCACAAAGACCTAAGCATGTACCTTTCATCCCTTAGAATTTAAACCCTAAATTACCCTATCTGAGCCAGTTTGAGGACCAACGCTCCTTGCAAGCCTACTGGGGTGCATTCACCTACAACTTGCTCCATTGTGGCCATCGTTGGTCACCAGCAGGTTGTCCTCCTTTGCACCTGCATTGGTTCTATAATTCTGGGAGAATGAGCAGGATTCTGGAAGCTTCACCTTATAGAAGTTTCTAAAATTTGTTTCAACTAATTTACCTTGGATTGAAATTCAGATCCTATCCTACCCTACTTTGGAGTTTTCACCACTTATCCTTATGACCCCATCCCTCCATAAAAGGTGGATCTAAAGTCTTAGAATGGTAATTGGATAAGAACTCCCAAATTACCCCTCTCTCCTATATATTTACCCTCTCATATGACAGAGGTAATAGTTGGCTTTGGAGAGTGATTCTTCCCTTATGATGCTGTAGTAAGTAGTCACCATCTCATGCATAGAGTGATTGGAGGTGCATATTATGACAAGGAAAGGATGAGTTAACAACTTGGAGGAGATCTTCTACAAGATCGACTGCCAATTATGGTTGTAATCTCCTTCCATTTATATTAATGCAAATAATTCTCTATTTTCCTATATGTGATGTTGTTACTTCAATTATTTCAATACCATGTTGATATATTGAATAGAGTATTTAGATTATACTGCATACATCTCGCAGTTTCTTGGATTGTGTTATCTGACTATGTAGGATCTAATTTTGGCGATCAGAGCTGTAATTGGAGATTCTAAGCTAAATAAGGAGTGAAGCATGTGACAGATTCTAGGTAGGCCTCACTCCATCATATATTTACTTTAAGGAAAAACATTGGGTTCCTTGTGTCTCTGTTGTTCTATTTTGGCCACCAAACCTAAGGGAGATACCTTTGTCTGCAATCGTAAATCCCGTATAAAAAAGACCTTGAAGAAATGATCAACAAGTATCGCAAATACTCCTCGGAAGCTGCATTCTTCCAGTAGCTTGCAATAAATGTGGATAGGAGGCTCTTTAGGTGTCCATTCCCATTATAGAACAGGGAATTCATTGTGAGCACATATTACATCTAACAAGTGGTTAGACATGTAGAATTGTTGTTTCTTTCCTTGTGGTGTGTTCTTTGCCTTATTCACATTAATCTCTAACCACCGAGCCACTAGATGAGATCAGTTGAATATATTACCTTCTGAGACAATCTTATATAACATGTAAACCCATCCTTCTAGGAAGGGTTTAACATTGTTGTATCCATAGACTTAGAAACAAAAAAATATTGAGTACTGAAACGCCATTATGAGTGACTTAGACTTGTAAGTATTAGGTGTTTGGTGAAATTTTGATGGTTCTTTCCACCATGACTTAACCACTTCCTTCATGCTTAGATAGCTCGAGGCTCCATAAAACTGTGAATCTAAAAGTTTCTTAGGATTCAACAACTTGTAGATCATGTGGATTTCATGTGGTTGGTAAGAGGAAATCTGCTGCCCACTAGCATTGTTCAGTGACATGCTCTTGGTATCCATGCCCTGCAAAATCCATCTAATAACATATGCACATGGAAAAACTAGGAATCTGCAAGCGACCTTATGAAACCTTGATCATTGAATGTTGATGTAAACCTTCTTATCCTCTAGATCCTTGGAATCTATCACAATGAATGCATCCTTGATGGTATGCAAAGTGACAATGGAATCCTTCTTAATATAAAACTATATATCTAGCAGAAAAGGAACTGAAATTGAGGGATTGTTAATGACTTATTAAGTACTTATTTTTTTGGCCTCCTTTGATGTTGTATTCTTGGGAGGCATGGTGCTATATGATGATGAAAGGGTAATGGGTTCAAGAACTGCAGTACCTATTTCAAGATATTCACTCATGGAGATAGCGATTTAACTTAAAAGATTAGTTCAACAATAAAATTTAAAGTAGCAACACATTTGGTATTGCACCAAGGGTGCTGCAACTCCAAGGGCTCCTCAACTCTATTTATCAGCCAGGGGTTCATAAAATCTTAGAGGTGATAGTGCTATATGCACAATAGATGGGATTCTGCTCATGCCACCCTTAATTATGGCATTATATGAAAAGTCCTCCAATACCATTCCTCCTACTGAACTAAAATGAAATATTGACAATGAAATTACAATTAAAGCTACTTCTGACTATGAAGGGGAAAATGCCATTGGCTTAAAATTGTAAATGCTAACTAATCAATTTAGGAAAATATAAAGGCTAAACAACTTGTAAAAAGACAGATATTTTATCTTGTAATATTCACCAAACTACCATATCTACTTGCAGAAAGGAAGTTAATTTCTCTTGCATAATTCATCAAGGTACCAATCAGAATTACATGTATGATCTACCTAGTTCATACTTGCTTGTAAATCAGTAATATATTTGCATCAAATCTATGATAAAGAAACTAAATATACTCTATTTTTGTAGTGAAGGAAAGGAAGGTTTGGAGTGGCCTAGGATATTTCCCTGATGATAAAATCATAGCTAGGGGTCAACATTCATCTAGACTAAGTCAAAGTTGCTTTGGGGGTAAAAACTAATGAAAAGTAGTCCTACAGGTTTTCTACAGGTGGCTACTACATGAGCCCTATATTTCCACAGGAGGGCCGATTGTTGGTTTGATTTGGGCTGACCCAAGTTCGATCTTACTGCGCACCAACAAAACCCTTGATCATTGGCCCTTTTGACCATGAATTGTAAGAAGATTGTAGTCTCACCTGAAGTGAATATGGGTGGATGTAGAACCAAGTTTGTGTAGTCTTGAGGGACTATGAGATGTGGTATTTTTACATTTCCTTACTCTTAACAATTATAAATTACTTCACATCATTCAATTAATCACAGAGACATATCATATAAATCCATAAACCATTACTGCACTGACATATCATGCAACTGTAATAACTACTTTGCAACAATAGATATTAAGAAAATATATATAGAAAACACACAATAACACCAAAATATCATCCACAAAACTACTTCTTTATTATGATAATTCTTTGAATACACCCAATCTCGACCTGCGCACTAAGCTGCAGGTAGTCTGCACACTAAGTTGCAGCCTCTTCCCAGGTCTCTGCACACTCATCTGCAAAGCCTTCCCTCCACTACAAAATACAGATGACAATTCACCTATAACATTCATGATATCTCCTAAAAATAGCATTACATCCCTTTATATATACAATTACATCATCAAAATACCATGGTCCAAATACCACAGACTCCCTAAAACACGCAACTATGTCCCAAAACCCATTACAAAATAGTGTGTTTTACAAAAAGGAGGGGCTTCGACCCACCTCAAAGCCCCTATGATACCATGTAGTATATTTATCATGTTCCACTGCATGTTCCACCTCACACTTCACTAGGCGGTCCACTTCGTGTTCCGCTCCTCAAAATGTAGAGTTCTCAGCCAAAATATAGGCCAATTTGGGCTGCGCCCAACAAGCCCCTAACACTCACATGTGACTCATCCCGAGTCACACAACTGATTTGTCTCTGATTTTTGTTGCTATGCCGTCGTAGGCACTGTTGAACCGCTGCAAAATCCTTGTGATATGATTTTCCTCTCTATTCACTTCTTCCAACAGTGCTTCTGTTGCTGGCCTTGTAGTCCACTGCAATACTACCTCTTCTTTCTGTCAAACCTGTTGAAGCTTCCCATCCGATTCCATAGACAATTGGAGAGCCTCATCCTTCCAAGGCCGAGTTCTCTCTTCCAAAGTCTGTTCTTCTCTTCTCAACTCCTCTAGCTTATTCTGGAAGGAATTTATGCCACTGATCTTGGCGAGCCTCTTCGATATTAGAAAGGTCTTCTCAGTTTCCAAAATCTCCTCCAGTTGCTTTTGATCCTGCTGAATTTCTTCTTCTAGCTTCTACACATTTGGATCTTCTTGTATTGAAGTCCAAATCTGTAGAGTATCTTCAACCAATCTTCCAATTATGCAGAGATACTAGCCACTGCAGCCTTCAGGTCGATCTCCCTCTGCTCATGCATTTCCGGTGGTGTTTTTGGCTGCAGATTCATCTTCAACTCACTTATCTTCATCTCATATGAAAATTTCACTTCCCTAATTTTTTCCTTCTATCCTTTCATCGCAAGGTCGAGATTCACGACGTCTCCCCCCACTAATTCTTCTTCGCGGACATTGTTTGGTCAATTTAGTGTGTCCTAAATTGCTGCATTTAATTTGTCAATCCGGGAATCGTAAGCTGATGAAGTGCAGCGCACTATATGTGCAAGATAACCTATTTCTTAACTTTTTGTTGTTTTTGGTTTTCTAAGGTGAAATGGAAATTCTAAGATGAAAACAAGTTTGGTTATGTTTGTTCAAGGAAGTGATATCCCCTATAATGATTTACCAACTTGAAACTTTAAAAGAAATTTGAAATTTACAATGATAAGACTTGAAAGGAAATGAAAATGTGCTGCTGAAATGAAAAAGTGCTGCTAGTCTAGTAAATCAAAATAATGAACTATTGAGCATGAAAACTAAACTATTCTTGCTGCCAACTAAACATAAAAGAAACTATGCTTAAGGAAATTCAAAATTGCAACAAAATAAATCTAAATCAGATTACATCAATTTATCTTCTGACCCTTCATCATTAGTCCAGCTATGATTTTCGGAAGTAATCATAAGCAACTTGAGTAACTGATATTTAATTTGCAGAAAGTAAACTAATACTAAACCATACACTCATGATTCAATCCCTCACCATCAGTCCAGCTGTGGCTTTCGGAGGCAACTAAAGATGTCATGCATGATTTAATATATCTAAATTTGCAGAAAAGAAACTAATACTAAACTACACATTTCATAATGCAATCCCTCACCATCAGTCCAGCTGTGGCTTTCGGAGGCAACTGAAGATGCTATGAGCAACTTAATATATCTAAATTTGCAGAAAAGAAACTAATACTAAACTACACATTTCATAATGCAGTCCCTCACCATCAGTCCAGCTGTGGCTTTCGGAGGCAACTGAGGATGCTATGAGCAGCTTAATATATCTAAATTTGCAGAAAAGAAACTAATACTAAGCTACACATTTCATAATGCAATCCCTCACCATCAGTCCAGCTGTGGCTTTCGGAGGCAACTGAAGATGCTATGAGCAGATTAGTATATCTAAATTTAACTAATGAAGCAGATAAGCAATACTGAAATTAAACAAAAGCTATGAAAATCAAATTAGCAGCAGAACAATGTTAGTTCCATGTCACTAGTCAAAAAGCTATGAAAATGCCCGGGCTGCCTATCTATAACCTGAAACAAGAACACTGATCAGTGATTAACAATCATAAAGCATGAAAGACAGAAATGAAATGGAAATTATGGAAATGTATAAACAAAAATGAAACAAATGCAATATATGAACATAAGAATGGATTATGACACAATGATCTCTAAAGAAACAAAATTAAAATTATACACTAATGCACAAAACCTTAGCTGAGCAGGGGCCCTCTACACCAGCCTTGGCAACGGTCCTCAAATACGAATTAAGTTGAAAAACAGAGTCTTCTCATATTAAAAAGCAGTCATTACATAATGGTAATGTTACGGCACAAGTGCAGCGTAATCACTACAGAGCAAACTAATCAAAAGATAACAGAGACTACATTCACTAATATCGACTAACTCTATATGCGTATGCAAACGCATTATATATAACAACGAACTATAACTGTCTCCTAAAGTTCATGCTGGTGGAAAGCACGTAGACCACTACGTCCACGGATATAGGAGCATGGCTGTGTTGGAAAGTAAATCTACGAGAGGTGGATGCTTGAATTCGACTCTAGAGCCCTGTACAGATGTCGATTTATCCTCCGCAGGCTTAGAAACGGCCGTATGAATCTTCATGTGACACGAAACAGAGTCCTGCCGACATGAGACTCCATGGTTGACTTCCATGTGGACGCCTTTGACCGCGGCTTCTTTGGATGAGGTTGCTTGAACCAATAGGACACGAACCATGTCCACGTCATTCCTGACCTGCCCATGTGGCTCGTTTTCCTTGTAGACACCTGTAGCATAGAGTTTCACAAAATAGCCGCGGAAAGTTGCAGCAGCTGCGGAAAGTGGCAAGATTCCGCAGCTGAATGAACAAAATCTAGATCAAATAGAAAACACAAAAATATAATTAAAAACCATGTTAGATGCTCTTTTTCACATGATATTGACAATTTGGGAGGTTTAGGTGAGTGAAAAAGGTATGGAAAAGTGTATGGAAAAGATGCAAATTTGGGACTCAACATACCCCCACTGTGAAGGTGTTGCATGTCCTCATGCAACCAAAATTTTGATACTCTTTGTTCAGTTCATGTGCCTCGATACTTCAGCCAGCACATCCAATCCCCTTCTCTTCTTCTTTGGTACTGCCATCATTCTGGGTTTCTTCATTAAGCACCTAAATTTGATATTTACAAGTGCTCTGCTCAATCTCTGGCATTTCCTTTTCAATTTCTTATTCTTCTTCTGCCATATTCCCAAATGTAACATAGTATTATCATGGATGATCTTGTCCAACTTGCCTTGTTCTTTCAATGTTTCATTTTCATTTTTGATGTGCCTATTTAAAAGCTCCAGCTCAAAAATTTCCTGTTTTAATGATTGAACTAAATCATCCTGCAATGTATGAGGCTGAATGGAAGAAGTACTTGGACCTGTGGCTGGCTTTTCCAAAGATTCTATATAGTCATATACCTCCTGCTGCTTGGGGTCTATTTCAGGTGTCATTTTTATTGGGCTGTCCCCAAAATGCTGTGAAGGAGAGTTATGTTCAAAATCTGGCCGAGGAGGGCTTACATCAATATTTTGCTGAGAATAAGATGGAGTATGCTCATTGTCTGATTGGGAATGAAATGAACCAGGTTCACTAATTGACTGAGATGGACTATGGTCAGTTGGGGACTGTTCAGATGTCTCCTCACCCAAATCAATGAAATGAGGACCCTTAATTTGCGTTTTTCTCAATTTCCCCTTAAGTCTGTTGCTTCTCCTCACACGCTGTGGTACACTATCCTTTTGTTTTTGTTTTCCTTTCTCTGCCTTCTTGGATATAGATGACTGTTTTTGAAGATAAACTAATCTTTCAGATAGCATTTGATGATCTTCTTCTTCAGAAGAAGGAGTTTTATGTACAACCTCAATAGTTTCTTTCTCTTTTGGTGTTATTGGCTTCTTACCCTTGATTTCCTTCTTCTTCCTTTTTACCAGTCTCTCTTCCCTATCAGTTCTTTCCATAGTAGTAATAGGAGTATTTTGGATTTCATCAATTGTTCTTTTCCTCCTACTTCTTCTTGCTGTGCTAGCTGCGGGAATTTCCTGAGTAGGAGTAATTTGGGTTTCAACATTTATTCTTTTTCTTCTACTCCTTCTTGTTGAACTACCTTTAGGAATTTCCTGAGGTTCCTCAAAGAAATTTCTAACTAGAAATTGTTCCCATGTGTCTTTTCTTTCCTTTAACTCCTTTTCAATCAGAATTTTTATAAGGCCGTGGTGATATAGATGAGGCTCTACATCTCCTAAGTGTTTTTGAACAGTCACAGCCATTTTTTTCAAGCTATTGAATAGAAAATATGGGAGATTGAGAGTTTGATTTTCTAGAAAATTCATCAATAGCCTGGTATGGTACATGTACATGGACCCAAAACGGCCTTCACATGTAATGAATTTCTGAACAATTAGCAGTAAAGTGGCCCATTCTTCTTTCAATGCATGCACAGGAATTCCTCTTTTAAAAACAGTTATGTCCATACCTTGGTTTCGTAAGATTTTTCTCCATGTCTCATCACTGATGCTTTTATTTTTGAACCAACGCTCTCCCTCCTGAAGAAGTTCCGTGGCTGTTGCTATAGATGCTTCATTGACCGCAAACTTGAGGTCTCCAATCTCTGCTTCCGAGCCATCAAACGACCTTGCAAATGCTTTTGTAACTTCTTTGTGGTAACCTCTGGATTTCTGAATAAAACACAGCCATTTTGCTTTCTTCAATATCTCTTTTGCTTGCGGATATCCCTCTATAAACTTCGGTCCTTCCGGCTCTGCTCTTAGCAATTTACCCATTTCACTTTTCTGTTCTTCACAAATTTGCCTTCGTGAGGGTTTCAAATGGAAATAGAATGGTTGAATGCACAGGAATGAGCACAATGGCTGTGGGGATGTATCATAAAATGGGAATGAGCACCATAAACGGAATGGAGTGAGACTGTGGGTAGATATCCGGAAGTGAGAATGAGCAAAAGGAACGAAATGGAATGAGACAGTGGGTAAATATCCGGGAGTGAGAATGAGCAAAGTGGGGTTTCGTAAACACGGCAGAGACACGACAAAGAGATTAACAAAGTATAATACATTCGGCAGCGTTTTGAATTTTGGTGGCTGTGTAATAAATATGAACACGTTTCAATTAACGGTTACGAATTTATGCGGCTGTAAGAGTCCTTGGTCAAATCAAATACGTCTCATTATCTCCGGTGGGATATTGGAACATGAGTGAAAATCGGACTTTTAATGATAAAACCGTTTGTGAATGAATGCAAGAGGATAATATGGAGATCGTGAAAGGTTACGGAACTGTCAATATAATCATTGCGCGTAATGGATAGAGCTCATGGTTCGAAACTATATAAAAATGTGTTTTTCAATGCTATTTGAAATAAATTTTATTCATACCTTTGGAATCTTTGCCTTTGCCCTTGGTCTTCAACTGATTGATCTCCATTGGTGTCTTGAATGCTCCATTGATCCTCTCACCTGCATTTTATTTTCTAATTATGGAAATAAGATCTGACTGTACATTCTCTTTGAAAATAGAGTAGTAGCTGCGGAATCTGCTTCTGGCTGCGGAAACTGGAGTCAGCTGCGGAAACAGATGTCAGATGCGGAAACTGACACAGCTATTACTTGGATGAATGGAAATTATCAAATGACAAATGACCAGATGGAAATGGTCATGAAAAAGATTTTTATTGATGGAATGGAATGAAATGAAGTGGAATGAAGTGAAATGAAATGAAATGAAATAGAATGAAGTGGAATGAAATGGAGTGGGTGGTGACAAAGCTTGTGAAATGAAAGAGAGATTTTTTTTTTTGGAAAATATAGAGTGTCAGGTGTTCCTGATTTTCACCCTATATTTTCTGCATAAGACTGCCAATCAATGATTGGTTTTCAGGCTTATACCATTATTATTATTTTTATTTTTATTTTTTTTAACTGAAAAGAACAAAAGAACTAGGTTGGTGGAGAAGAAGAATTCTTCTGTACCAGCCTGATTGCAGAACTTTCTTGAAACATTTTGACAAAATCCTCTTTTGAGAGTGGCTTATGATAAAATTTCAATCTATGGCCATTCACAATAAGAGGAGTTTGAAACTCATCAATGGTCTTGATTCTTACAACTCCATTGCTAAAGATCTTGTCAATCTCATATGGCCCAAGCCAATGAGTCTGAAATTTCCCTTGAAAATCTTTAAACTTGGAGTCAAATAACAATGCCCAATCTCCTTCTTGAAACTTCTTATCTTTGATATATTTGTCATGCCACTTAGTTCTTTGATATTGAACTAGATCAGTTCTTAGAATTGCTTCTTGTCTGATCTCATCTAGCTCATTCAACTGCTCCATTCTATGCTTTTGGGCTTCTGATAAGTCCATCCCCAACTGAACTGCTATCTTGAAGGTCTTGATTTGGAACTCAATGGGGAGCAAGACTTCTTTCCCATAAACAAGTTCATAGGGAGAATGTCCCGTTGTATTCCTCCATGTAGTTCTGTAGGCCCACAAGGCTTCTGGAAGCCTTTCTGCCCAATCTCTTCTATGTAGATGAACAGTTTTGGTGACGATACTTTCAAGAACTTTGTTTGTGGACTCCACTTGACCATTTGCTTGTGGATGGTAAGGAGTAGATCTTCTGTGCTTGATTTTGTATTCTTCCATCAACTTTTCCACCAAATTGGATGTGAATTGGCTCCCCTGATCTGTCACAATTTCTCTTGGAACACCAAAGTGAGTAAAAATATCCTCATAAAGAAAATGAACAACTGAATTTTCAGTAGCAGATACTAATGCTTTAGCTTCCACCCATTTAGTAACATAATCAGTACAAACCAATATATACTTCTTTTGCTTAGATGGTGGATTAATAGGTCCAATGAAATCTAAAGCCCACTTTTCAAAGGGTTCAATGAGTACCTGTGTTTGCAATGGCATTTCATTTGAAAGGGTAGGTTTCCCTACTCTTTGGCAGCTGTCACACATTTTTACATATTGTTTTGCATCTTTGAAGAGGGAAGGCCAATAATATCCTAAAGAAAGGATTTTATAGGCCGTCCTTTTGTCTGCAAAGTGTCCGCCGCATGGTTCATCATGACATGCCTTAAGAATATCAGGCATTTCATCTTCCCTGACACATCTTCTGATCACAAGATCTGGCCCTGTTTTAAACAAATCGTTAGAAATCCATGAATATTTTGAACTCTCCTGAATAATTTTTCGTTTTTCACTTGGAAATAAATGTGAAGGTAGTTTCCCTGTAACCAAATAGTTAGCAATATCTCCATACCAAGGGGTCTTAATAGTTACCGCAAACAAGTATTCATCAGGAAACTTATCCTCTACGAGAATCTTCTTTTTAGTATTTGTTGAGTCTTTAAAAAACTCCATCCATATTCATACATATTTCCATTATGTCATAACCATTTTAGCTCTTATTTCATAGCCATTTGACCTAAAACTCTACATCAAGTAACCATTTTCATAAATATATGGGTTAGGATCCTTGTTTTCCAAAGTTATTTATTTTATGTATTTTAAGTGAATTTATGATTAGAAACTAAAGAATTAACATAGTTTCATATATCTATATATGTGTTGTGAGTTTTGTGACATGTGTAGGTCAAAAGGAGACTTCTAGAAGACCCTTATGTGGCACTCTAAGGCCAAATTCGAATTTGGTTGGAGAAGATTATGGGATCAAGAGGATATATGTCTCACTTCCTTGTTGTATTGAAACTCTAAGAGGATATGTGTCTCATTCCTCAAGTTGTGTTAAAACTCTAGAAAGACATGTGTCTTATCATTTCCTATTTTGATTGGAACTCTAGAGATGGAGGGAGAGATTCATGGACTCCCATTAATGAGATGTCTCCTCATATTTTGTATAAATAGGAGAAGCTTTCTCCTATCATAGGTAATGAGAAAGTAATGAAGAAGTAGATTTGTAACTAAGTTCAAGATGGAATGGGATGTAGATTTGTGAGTTTTTTTTAATAGAGAAATTCAGTTCTTTGATGGTGTTTTGATTACAATTTTAAGGAGCTGAAGGACTTCACCAAATTGGTAGCAGAGGGCCCCTGCTATCCAAGGAGGTTTTTACATGTTTTCTAGATAAGTTGCTTTCAATTCTGTTTTGTCATATTTCTTTACTTAGATTGCTTTTTGAAATCATAGCTTTTAGCATAATTTTTCATGGCAGCCTGGGCATTTGCATATCTTTTGACTAATGACATGGAATCAATATTGTTCTGCTGCTAATTTACTTTTTGTTTAATTCCAGCACTGCTTTGTTTATTTCAGTCTTGCACATTTGTTTCAATAGTTAGATTTAGATATATTAAATTGCTCATGTCATTTTCAGTTACCTCCGAAAGCCACAGCTGGACTGATGGTGAGGGATTGAAGTATGAGTGTGTAGTTTGATATTAGTTTACTTTCTGCAAGTTAGATATATTAAATTTCTCATGTCATTTTCAGTTACATCCGAAAGCCACAGCTGGACTGATGGTGAGGGATTGAAGTATGAGTGTGTAGTTTGATATTAGTTTACTTTCTGCAAGTTAGATATATTAAATTGTTCATGTCATTTTCAGTTACCTCCGAAAGCCACAGCTGGACTGATGGTGAGGGATTGAAGTATGAGTGTGTAGTTTGATATTAGTTTACTTTCTTCAAGTTAGATATATTAAATTGCTCATGTCATTTTCAGTTACCTCCGAAAGCCACAGCTGGACTGATGGTGAGGGATTGAAGTATGAATGTGTGGTTTGATATTAGTTTACTTTCTGCAAGTTAGATATCAGTTACTCAAGTTGTTTATGGTTACTTCCGAAAATCATAGCTGGACTAATGATGAGGGATCAGAAGACAAGTTGATGTAATTTGATTTAGATTTACTTTATTGCAACTTTTGAATTTCTTTCAGCATAGTTTCTTTTGTGTTTAGACAGCAGCAAGAATAGTTTGGTTTCATGCTCACTAGTTCACTGTTTTGATTTATTAGATTAGTAGCACCTTTTTCATTTCAGTAGCACATTTTCATTTCCTTTCAAGTTTTGTCATTGTATGTTTCAAATTCCTTTTTCAGTTTCAAGTTGGTAAATCATTATAAAGGACATCATTGCCTTGAATATCCATAACCATACTTGTCTTTAGAATTTCATAAAAATCCAAAAACGACAAAAAGTAAGAGATAGGTTATCTTGCACATATAGTGCGCCACACTTCGTCAGCTTACGAATCCCTGGTTGATAATTTATGTTAGCAATTTAGGACACACTAAATTGACCAAATAAATATAATAATCCTGACAAGAAATCAGCTACTGTATTCTGTTTTCCTGGTCTATCCAACACCGGAATATTGAATTCTTGCAAAAGTAAAAGCCATCTTGTCACTCTGCCATTAGTAACAGGTTTGTTCATTAAATATCTAATTGCAGAATGGTCAGTATGAATAAAAGTTTCATAGCCTGTTATGTAATGTCTAAACTTATTAATTGCATGAACAACAGCTAAAAACTCTTTTTCAGTCACAGTATAGTTCAACTCCGTGGGAGTCAAATTTTTACCGGTGTAATAAATGGCATAAGGAACTAAATCTTTTTGACCCAACACAGCTCCTAGAGCTGTATCTGAAGCATCCGTAGAAATATGAAAAGGGAGTTTCCAATTTGGTCCTCTCAAGATAGGTGCTTCAGATATTTTTGTTTTCAAAGTTTCAAAAGCTGATTGACAATCAGGATCCCATTTAAATTCACAGTCTTTTGTAAGCAATTTGAATAGTGGAGATGTTATTTTAGTGAAGTTTTCTATAAATCTTCTATAGTAACCAGTAAATCCTAGAAAACTTCTAACATCTCTTTGACAATTTGGAATAGGTAACTTGGAGATGACTTCAACTTTTGATCTATCAACCTTAATCCCATCTCCTGAAATATGATGTCCTAAAACAATCCCTTCAGTGAACATCATAAAGCATTTTTCATGGCTTAATGAAAGGTTTGTTTCTTTACATCTTATAAGAACTTTTTCCAAATTTTCTAATGCTTCTTCAAATGAATTACCATAAACTGTAAAATCATCCATATAAACCTCTACACAATCATGGATTAGATCAGAAAAAATTTTTAGTACTGCTCTTTGGAATGTTGCTGGTGCATTACATAACCCAAAAGGAAGCACTCGGTAGGCAAAAGTTCCCCATGGACAAGTAAATGTGGTCTTATCTTGATCTTCAAGTGCTACCTGAATTTGATTATAGCCACTAAAACCATCCAAAAATGAAAAGTACTTTTTACCTGCTAATGTATCTAATACCCGATCAATAAAAGGCAAAGGAAAGTGATCCTTCAAAGTTGCTTTGTTCAACTCCCTGTAATCAATGCATACTCTCCATTTACCATTCTTTTTAGGTACTATAACCAAAGGAGAAACCCATCGGCTATCTCAAATTGGATAAATGAAGTTTACATTGAGAAGTTTTTGGAGCTCTTCTTTCACTATCTCCCTAAGATTTGGATTCATCCTTCTTTGAGGTTGTCTGATTGGTCTACTATTTTCCTCAATATAGATATGATGGATGCAAGTCTTAGGATCAATACCCTTCATGTCAGTATACTCCCATGCAAATGCAGTAGAATGTTTTTGCAAGATTCTGGTTAGTTCTTCTTGTTGTGACTTCTCCAAATGTTTGTTGATATTCAATGTTTTTTCTCGAAAAATCTCAATAGCAGAATTACCAAATTCTTCCATAGAGTAAAGAGACATTTGTCTTGATGATAAATATTCTATGTCAGATTCCAACTGAAATTGTGTGGGGTCATATTCTGAAGATGTCTCAAAATTTTCTAATGTGTTCGGAATTTGACTATCCTCACTGATTTCAGAAATGGTAAAGACAGGTTGTATAGTGTCCTCATCATCAACCCATTCATTGTCTCCTACTTCTGTGATTGCTCTTGCTGGAGGATACAAATTGAATTTCTTTGTCGAATTACCATTAGAAATGTACATGTCCCCAGATCTACAACTAATAAAAGCATCAGCCGTGGCTAGCCAAGGTCTTCCTAAAATAAGTGGGTGCCCTCCTAGATTACTCTTGGGAGTCAAAATCATAAAGTCTACTGGATATTCCCAAGAATCTAAGGAGACTGAAATATCTTCTAATACACCATCCGGTTTAATAACTGATCGATCTGCAAGTTGCAGTAAAGTAGGTGTAAAGAGAAGATTAGGAAGTTTTAACTGTTCCATAGTCTGTCTACTCATAATGTTGATAGCAACCCCTAAGTCAATCAATGTGTTTGGAATTTCTATCCCATTTATATGTGTCTTGACAATTGGACTTCCTAGATCTACATACTTCTGCATGGTAATTTTTCCCATCATAATGTCTGCAATCTTTCCTACCAGGTGGATTCTTCTTGTGTCTTTTAGTTTCCTTCCTGGTCTTTTGAAACTCAACTCCTTTATAGTTTTTGCTAGAATAGGAATTTCTCGAATGGCTTGTAGCAATGGAATCTTGATGCAAACATTCTTCAATTCATCTAGAAAGTCATAGTTAGGCAACAAGATTTGTTTTTCCACCCCCTTATCAATTTGTAGTCTTTCCGGAAAAGGAGGTGTAGATGAAGATGCAGGTTGCTCAACTATAGGAGTTGTGGGTATTAACTTTTCTTTTTCTTTTTGCATGCTTGAATTTTGAAGAGATTCTTCCTCAGAACCCTTATTAACTTGAAGAGAGTCCTCCTCAGAGGTATCTTGCTCTTGAATATCTATAGAAGGTTTTTCTAAAACTCTACCAGATCTGAGTTATACATCGTTGAGAGGAACAATCATATAGGTAGGAAATTGTTGTCCTTCTACCATGTAAGTATTCTGAGGATTCTTATTGTTAGGATTTGGCAATGGCTGAGCAGGAAGTTGATTTGTCTTTTGTTGGTATGGGAGCATGAGTTGAGGATTTGGATTTTGTTGAGAAGGTTGTTGTTGTGGAAATGGCAATGAAAGTTGTGGATTTGGGCTTGGAAGTTGTGGAGCTTGTTGATTTTGAAAAGATGGAGGATATTGATAAAATTGAGCAAATCTCCCATAAGGATTTTTGCATCCCTTGTACCCATGGCTGATATGAATTTTGATGTTGGGGCCAAGGTTGTTGCCAAGGATTCCAATTTGGTGGGGTTTGAAGATTCATAGGGTTGTTAAACCCTTGAGATTGTTGTCCCTGCCAAGGTCTCCTTGCGACAAAACAAAGAGATTCTACTGAGTTTGGATCTTCTTGAAAAACAGCTTTGAGTCCAGGAATTGAAGGACAATCCTTGATCTCATGATTTTCTGAGCAAATCATACATGTTTCTACAACTTTTGCATCCAAGGGACATTCCCTTAAAGCATGTTTCTTCCTACATTTCGAACAAAAGATGGCTAAAGCATCTGTTTCTGCTTTCTGCTTGTTTTGGATTTTAAGGGTGTCTAGTTGTTCACTAAGGCTCCCTAAGATATCAGTTTTGAATTCATCAAGCATGTTACCAATCTCTGCCCTACTTACTGATCCAGTTGCAGATTTGTTAGCCCCAATAAGAGAAGGATCCCTAGGCCCTTTTCCTGTTTTAGATTTTCCTCTTGAGAGATGGACACATAGTTCTGTTATGTCACGAAGTGGAAGTTGAGAAATGTCTCCTTTCCCATCATGTTTAAAATATCTATCCATTCATCTCTAATGGCTTTTAATATGAGGGCTTTCAAGGTTTCATCATCTAAGTTGCTCATCTTTGCTCTTTTCAAGTTGTATTGAAATCTTTCAAGTAAATCTTCCAAGTTTTCATCTTCTTTTGCATCATTTTGAATACCTCATCCTTGTGATTGGTGGGCATACAATAGTCCAAGTATCTATCCAAAAATGTTTGTTTCATATCATTCCAAGTCCCAATAGATTGAGTGGCTAATCCCATGAACCATTTCAAAGCAGCTCCCTTCAATGTTGAAGGAAACAGTTTGAGTTTTTGAGAGTCTTCCATATAGTCATAAGTTCGGCACACAACTTCAAACTCAAACATAAATGTTTCAGGATCCTCACTTCGCAATCCATAAAAGTTAGGGAGAACAGATGGTGAGATATTTTTCATTGTTGCATGAGTTTCCTCATCAACTATAGGGAACCCAAACAAATTGTCTCCTTCCCTATTTCTACCATTATTTCCTTCACCATTGTTATCTCCATTATTTCCTCCTCTTATACCTCCACCTCTATTTATTACTTCCTCTGCCATGATAGTTTCTTTAGAGTCCTTATAGTCCTCTAGTTCTTCTACCAAGGAAGGATGAGAGAAAGTCTCTTTGTTTTCTAAGTGGGTTTTAGTAGGTGGTATAGGAGAATCCTCTAATTCAATTGTTCCTTGACTTCCAAAAATCTTAAGGCTAGGGGTAGATGGTGGTGAATCTGGTCTATGCCTTGAAGAAGATGGAGTTATGAAAATCGAACTCTTGGCTTTAGCTATAAACCTTCCCCTAGAATCTCTTGCTCTATGCATGTCATTTTTTTATTTTTAAAAAAAAGTTGGGCTAATAATTCTCTTTCTGATCTTCCAGATCACACTAGGTGCAAGAAGAGAGCATACTTAAGAAATTACTAAACCAATAACTTTCTTTTCTGATCCTCCAGATCACACTAGGTGCAAGAGGAGAGCATACTTCAAGAAGTTATCAAGTTTTCCCTTCTTTTATGATTTTATGTTTTTTTTTAAGAAATTGGCTACCTAGTTACACTTCCCCGGCAACGGCACCAAAATGTTTGGTCAATTTAGTGTCCTAAATTGCTGCATTTAATTTGTCAATCCGGGAATCGTAAGTTGATGAAGTGCGGCGCACTATATGTGCAAGATAACCTATTTCTTAACTTTTTGTCGTTTTTGGTTTTCTAAGGTGAAATGGAAATTCTAAGATGAAAACAAGTTTGGTTATGTTTGTTCAAGGAAGTGATATCCCCTATAATGACTTACCAACTTGAAACTTTTAAAAAGCAAATTGAAATTTACAATGACAAGACTTGAAAGGAAATGAAAATGTGCTGCTGAAATGAAAAGGCGCTGCTAATCTAATAAATCAAAACAATGAACTATTGAGCATGAAAACTAAACTATTCTTGCTGCTGACTAAACACAAAAGAAACTATGCTTTAAAGAAATTTAAAATTGCGACAAAATAAATCTAAATCAGATTACATCAATTTATCTTCTATCCTTCATCATTAGTCCGGATATAATTTTCGAGTAATCATAAGCTGGTAGGACTTGATATTGAATTTGCGAGAAAGTAAACTAATACTAAACCATACACTCATGATTCAATCCCTCACCATCGATCCAGCTTGGCTTTCGGGAGGAAACAGGCGAAGATGTCATGCATGATTTAATATATCTAAATTTGCGAGAAAAGAAACTAATACTAAACTACACATTTCATAATACAATCCCTCACCATCGATCCATTTGTAACTCGGAGAGCAAGCGAAGATGCCATGAGCGACTTAATATATCTAAATTTGCGAGAAAAGAAACTAATACTAAACTACACATTTCATAATACAATTCCTCACCATCAGTCCAGCTGTGGCTTTCGGAGGCAACTGAAGATGCTATGAGCAGCTTAATATATCTAAATTTGCGGAAAAGAAACTAATACTAAACTACACATTTCATAATACAATCCCTCACCATCAGTCCAGCTGTGGCTTTCGGAGGCAACTGAAGATGCTATGAGCAGCTTAGTATATCTAAATTTAACTACTGAAGCAGATAAGCAATACTGAAATTAAACAAAAGCTATGAAAATCAAATTAGCAACAGAACAATGTTAGTTCCATGTCACTAGTCAAAAAGCTATGAAAATGCCCGGGCTGCCTATCTATAACCTGAAACAAGAACACTGATTAGTGATTATCAACATAAAACATCAAAGACAGAAATGAAATGGAAATTATGGAAGTGTATAAACAGAAATGAAACAAATGCAATATATGAACATATGAATGGATTATGACACAATGAAATGAAATTAAAATTATACACTAATGCACAAAACCTTAGCTGAGCAGGGGCCCTCTACACCAGCCTTGGCAACGGTCCTCAAATACGAATTAAGTTTAAAAACAGAGTCTTCTCATATTAAAAAGCAGTCATTACAGAATGGTAATGTTACGGCACAAGTGCAGCGTAATCACTACAGAGCAGACTAATCAAAAGATAACAGAGACTACATTCACTAATATCGACTAACTTCATATGCGTATGCAAACGCATTATATATAACAACAAACTATAACTGTCTCCTAAAGTTCATGCTGGTGGAGAGCACATAGACCACTACGTCCACGGATATAGGAGTATGGTCGTGTTGGAAAGTAAATCTACGAGAGGTGGATGCTTGAATTCGACTCTGGAGCCCTGTACAGATGTCGATTTATCCTCCGCAGGCTTAGAAACGGCCGTATGAATCTTCATGTGACACGAAACAGAGTCCGACCGACATGAAACTCCATGGTTGACTTCCATGTGGACGCCTTTGACCGCGGCTTCTTTGGATGAGTTTGCTTGAACCAATAGGACACGAACCATGTCCACGTCATTCCTGACCTGCCCATGTGGCTCGTTTCCCTTGTAGACACCTGTAGCATAGATTTTCACAAAATAGCTGCGGAAAGTTGCAGCAGCTGCGGAAAGTGGCAAGATTCCGCAGTTGAATGAACAAAATCTAGATCAAATAGCAAACACAAAAATATAATTAAAAACCATGTTAGATGCTCTTTTGCACATGATATTGACAATTTGGGAGGTTTAAGTGAGTGAAAAAGGTATGGAAAAGTGTATGGAAAAGATGCAAATTTGGGACTCAACAGACATCCATGTCTAAAAATTCTCGGCACGTGGATTTTACCACCTCCTTTAACTTTTGCTACTACTACACTGCCTGGTCCTTTTACCAGATGGCATGGTTGAGTTGTTGCTTCAATGAATCTCGATATTGTTCTACATGAATGTTTAATTTTGCAGTGAGTTATTCTCACTGCTTCAGCTCATATAACATATTTCCATCCTTTTGCCTCCTACTTTACTTTGGTAGAGTCAAACTGTAGGGCTCCGGTAGATATCTTCATTAAAAGCACCCCAAGTGTGCGCTGTAAAAGTCTTTCTTCTCGAACCCCTTCCTTTACCCACACTTCTTGTCTGCAGAAATATCTTTAATTTTTCAATTTCCTCTTCGATTCCTATTAGAAGTGCAAAGTAGCAATATTTTAACCTATTCCATGTCTATGTCGTAGCTTCTTGTATCTTGTCTCCAATTTTATCCAAGTCGCCCTCAGTGAGGACCAATGACATTGTCCTTTGTCTTATCTTCCTTCTACTTCTTCTTGGGTTTCTTGGCAGCATCGACACCCACCTTCCTTTTCTTTGTGACAAAGGGATCTGTCTCAATCTTTTTAGGATATTTTATGTGCTCATCCCCTCCAAGAGGTTCCTTGTTATGCTGCTCCTCTTTTTATTCCTCTTCCTCATCCTTGTCCTTATCCTTTCCACTCGGTTCTCCATGCTGTGATGTTTCCTCCTTTGTCGAACTATCTCCTGCTTATGTATCCCATGAAATCATCCATTTTGCAAGCCACTGTTGTGCTTGTGCAAAGATATCATCTTCAATTACCAAATATGGAAAGGGATACCATGTCTTTGTTGCGTCCTTTCGCGATTGTACATAGACTCTGTGAAAATCAACCCTAAATTTTGCAAAAACGCTATACTGCTCATATAGGCTTAGCAAAAGTCGAGGATGCTGGTTTATCAACATATGAAAATCCATATGATATAATACAAAAAATATCCCGTTCTATTGCAATTGCGACGGATGAGTGGTATACCAAAACGATGTGTAATTCACGGCTTCACAAACATCCGAAGCTATCAAAGGAAACTATGACTTCTCCGGTTCTCTCCATGCTAGAATTGCTATTATAAAAATCAACCACACATAATGAAATGTGGTACCTTTCTCCTGGACCTCCATGCATTACTCCAAAAATTCTTTACAAAGGTACGCTGCCCATTTGTACTGAACCCTGTTGGCTCACTGGGCAGCTAGTGAAACTACTTCTGCAAGGAATTCATTGGCTTGAAAATTTCTCATGATATTCCCAGCTAGTATGTGTGTCGTGAAGCAAACTGCCTAGTCATTGATTGAATATATGTCATATCCTCACTTCCCCTTTGTGAGCCCAAACTTCTTCTTCATATTCTTCATTATTTCCTTGTTTTTGTCTTTTCCTACAAACTCTTCTGCGAGGTTGCATCCTTGATATGTCAGTATCATGATTCTCCATATCAGCATCTCATCAATTGGGATCCTCTTTTCCATCCAGAGGAATCCTTCATGCACCAACACAGGGAATTGTCTTACATAGGCTGTGTTTGCGGGACTTTTGGTGAAGTGCGAAACATTCAACATGTTCAATATCCTTGACCGCTCTAATATAGTCGCCCAATATTGTGGTTCCAATATCGTCACTCCACTGTCAGGGTAATGTACCTACTTTAGATACATGTCTGGTTCAAACTGTGGGTATTTCTTCAAAGTCTACAAAATTGAGCTGCAGAATTTTCCCAAGGAGTTCTCTAGAAAATGACACTGATTCTGGCAATAGGGGTGTGAAGGTGCCATACTTCGCATCCTTCGAATATTTTACAGGTTTCCTGTTCGGTTTTCTGTGTGGAAAATATGATGGGAGAGGTGATGGAACTGTTGAACCCTCTATTTCCATTGCATCTTCTCTATTTCTTCCTCGCTGTCTTCGACTTGTTCAAGTTCTTTGATAGGTCTCTTGTCATGTTTATCCTTAGTTCTCTGCTTTTTGGTTGGTTTCTTTTGCGGAGATATTCAATTTTTAGTTTGCGGTGATGTTGTTGCGGAATTATCATCTGAAGCTGTGGGTGTATGAGATGGTGCTGTGGCTTGCTCCATGATTCCTGCTAATCCTTTATCCTTGAAAATGAAAATTAATTCTTGAGTATTCATACATAACTGCAACTTCTGCAATTTCTCACCACTTAGCAATTTTTGAGCTCTCAGAGCAACAAAGTGCCAAATCTTGGTGGGACACGGATTTTTATAGCAATCTTGAACTTCTAACCTCATAATTAGCTCAAATCCTGTTCATATTGTGTTTATTAACTACATATTTGTCACTAAATATTTCCATTATATCCTCATAAATGCAACCTTTAATGAAAAATTTCCCTGTTAACGGTCATTTTTTTCAGCGACTCTTTGAATGTAATATCCCCAAATAGGGATTGCACAGCAAGCCTGCTGAAATAATGCACTCCTGAGAATTTAGTGCACTGAAATGAGTTTTCAGCTCTTGGATCCTTTAGATCAGCCCATCTAAGATCTAAATCTAAAAGGAGAGCAAAAAAAATCAAACTAGGTGGGTTAAACAGATCTCCCACAACCTAGTCTAGCTGAAAAGCACCCAAGAGAGAGGGGCTGCAGCTATATGCAAGGACTGCTTCATGAATAACACAGTTTATCAATTTACAAGCATGAGACCAACATGGAGGTTCATCTTTCAGCTATACATCAACAAATTAGATTTACAATGCAGCTTATACAGTGTATAATAGAAATAGAAAGAATGTACAAGACAAAAGCCTCAAAATGAGCTGCTACAGCAACATGAAATGGCAGAATAAGCTTGACAGTGTTATTTCCATTGCTGAAGCATGCAGTAGATTACAACTTAGATCTGGAGCAGATCTGTACACAAAATGATAGATCTATTTCAGATCTATATACAAGAAAGGCTCCTTTATACACTCCCCTTGGGGATCTTAACAAAACATGAACAATAGTGAGTAGATCTGAGATCTAAGTCACAAATCTGCAGAAGTATTCAGAAAATTTTGAATCATAACATATGCAGCAGATCATATATGAACTAACATGGATTGGTTGGCCAATCCACGGATCACCACAGTGAAAGGAAGAATCCAATCACTAGAGATCTCTCCTCTAGAATGCTGCCAAGTCTCCGTGCAACTCTGCTCTTGCAAATAACGTAGTCATGGAAGAGGGATTGCATTGTAGGCTCTGAGAATGCTTTGACCTGCTGCCAATGTGTGGATCTGAAGCTCAAAGGGTCTAGAACAGACTTATCAAAGGGATAGATGACTTTCCCAGTGAGAAGGAGTGCTAGAACTGCATAGATCTGAAAGGATCTTTTCTCCAGTTGCTACAGCTCACATGGACAACCCAATCCTAAAGAGGACTGCGCTGTAGATGCAAGATGTGGCTTGGCCAAATGCTAGATAGTGGACTAGACAAACAAGACTCCCCCAAGAGCTGCTCAAGGAAGCAGGTGGGAATCGTAAATAGGAAAACCCAAAGAGGAGTGTCTAAACAGACAATACCTTTAGAAAATAATACCATCAACAACCTTTTCCTGTTGTCCTCCTCCTTCTTTTATAAGATGAAAGCCTTGTCAAACCCTAAACCACCTCAATGAGTTAGCCCCTTTCACATGTGGAGCCTCCATCTAAAATTGCGCTGTGTATCCACGAGGTTCATTGCACCTAGACTGCGCTGTTGATTTGGTCAAGGTTGACCCAATCTCATGATTCAAACCCATTCACACCTGCAAGAGTTTATTTACATAGCCCATATATGTCTCTGTTTGCATAGGCATTGATTATTCATTGTTTTCAGGACTTTTACATGTCCTCCTTTATTCATTTATTCATGAAAAACGAAATAGAACAAAAATGCATATTCCTCTTAGCTGAAGCTAAGTAGGAATATTACAGTCCTCCCCTCCAAAATTTTTCTTTTCCTAAAGCAATTGATAGGGTGAGTGCTGCAATGCTTCTCCTCCATTGGTGACATCATCAAAGATCAATCTCTCATCATAAGCTAGATGCTCACCAATCCAAACCTCCATGAATTGTCCCTCCAAAGCCAATATGAGATGTGCAAAATCCATCCCACAAGGAAACAATATCTCATGTGAAGCAACCATGGTTTGCCTAATGTTCCCTCTAAAATATATGACATAAAACACATGGAGAATTTTCAGCCCATTAGGCACATGCATACCTCCCATCCTCCCTCCATAGATCCCCATAAAAAGTACAAGCATGTCATCAATGTATGGGAGAAAAATAATATGCAAACAAACAAAAATGTGCACATATGGGGGTGGGTTATAGTCCCACATGTGGAACCAGCGTAATGCATCTCCTTCCTGTATCAAACCAAGATGTGTTAAGTGGTTTTCCCACCACTTACTTGCAGCCCATGCCATCTCACTATATCTGAATGTATGAGATATGTTCGGTGTCTTAGGAAAGCATCCATCAAGAAACAAGACCTCCCTTTGTCCACCAAGGGAGTGGCCAAGTGCAGCAGTTGTTGTGACCCCATATTTTCCATGATATTGACAATATATAACACTCCTCCTTGTTAGAAAATTAAATATTACAGATCAATGAAACACATAAAATATGCGGAAAATACAAGCACAGAAAACACATAAAACCAGAGAGACACAAACAATTAGAGACACAAACATATACGTGGTTCACCCAAACTTTGGGCTACGCTCCACCCCGAACAACCGCCCTTCCTTTCTATTATCCGGAAGAAAATGAAGAGACAAAACCCAGTTGCATCCGCGCCGTAATATCCTCTCGTTCTCTCATAGTCTCTCTCTCTCGTTTCTCGCTCTGAGAATACACACACATAATACACAAACGCAATACAATACCCTCATATATACAAGGGGGTTGCCTTCTAGGGCAAAAAAACCCTAATCTAAACATAACTTCTACCGTCGTGACTACTTGCCTAATGAACGGCCTGCATTGACTAGAAATTACTATACTTTTACAAGGCAATTTTACATCTATTTTTTGTATATTTCCGGGGTGCTTCCCCCGGTCCCTCCCACTAGGGGCTCGGCGCGCCGGCCGTTCTCTCCGGACCCCCCACGGCAGCGATTAAATTTCGGGCGGCGTTGCCGCCCCTTTTAAGGTACAGGGGTCCAATGTTGTGATACAAAGTAAAGAAGATAATCAGGCTCCATACCCAACACTCCTTGGAGTCATGGCCTGCATAAACATGGTGAAAGAATTCATACAATCAAAAAAATAAACTTGTTTTACATGAGCGTATTCTTCACCAATAGTCCTCCTCATAAAATTGGAGTGGTGCATAGATCTATCTTCTCCCTCAAGAGGGGAAAGAGAAGGCTGAATTAACTCTCCAATAGAGTTATGTTGCTGCCCCATCTCCACAAAGTACATGCATCTCTGACAATGCTGATATAGTTCTCCTTCAAAGCCCCCCCAATGGCAGCTCCTCAAGATGATGTTGTTGAGTTTCATAGAATATTCATGGCTGAAACATAACTCCTCATAGGCCCATTGTAGTAAATTCTCCTTGAGCTTGGAGGCTCTAGATAAGAAGATCCTACCATGATCATAGATGACCCCATCTTGGATTGAATAGTCCTCCTGATGTAGCAAGTCATCAAGAATCATGCATGTATGAAGATCCTTGGAATATTCCACCAATAGTTGGGACTTCCAATATGGATCTAGTTTTCCCAACAATGACACCACTGATAATGTGCCAACTGAAGTGGCTGCCATGTTGTTGCTCTTCTCCTTGACATACTCCATGTCCAAGGTGTATGTTGGAAGGCCATGCCTCCCATTTTTCTCCTCTTTGACATCTCCCATGCCAAAGGTATGAGATGGAGGGTTGCTATTCCTCTCTTGCTTCTTTTTAGGGTCATCGTTCATTCTTGCAGCATCTTTCCTCAGCACAGTATGAGATGAGAGAATGGATAGTGATGTCAAGGGGAAAATTCTTTCCCTCTCTTTGTACCTTTCCCATACTCTCAGCGCTAAAGCATGGTCTCCTAATGCTCCCTTCCTTCTTGGATCTATGGAAAGAGCATCAATGCATGAAACATCTCCCATCAAATCTGAATTAGGTGGTCTCCCAGGGGGTATACCACAAGATATATATTTCTCATGGCTCATTCCCATGTGAACAATAGATGGGAACATAATATGACTAGTTCCACTGCACAAATCTGTCTCTAATTGCTGTGTGGAAGTATCATGGTAGGGAGAAGTTGGAGCAACTCCCCCATCTTCTTCTTCCTCACTCACCTTCTGCAAGATCTTACAGTCTAAGGTGCTCCATCTAGATGCAGTTAATTCATGAACACCCATCATCTCCTTGGTGTCAAGAGTCTTGATCACAAAGGACTGATCCATCATAGTGTGTTCCAAAATTTGGATGCAGTGTTGGAACACATTTCCTCCACTGTTTTGTCTCTTTGTCTATCATCATAAACACATGCTGCTCATCCTCTCCATGCATAGGATCCTTGGGGCCTCCTTGTAGAGGTACAAGGGCCCTTTTAGTGGAAGCAATAGCTTCAACTCCACCTCTCAATAAAAGTAGATTTCCTCCCGCTGTCACAGTGTTGGAGGAACCTTTCAGTTCTACTTCTTCCTTCTCCTCATTAATGGAGTATGCCCCATCAATAAGAGATCCTTCTTCTTGATATCTCATTGAGGAAAGGACACTCATGTATTATTTTTGAGAAGAATGATCTTGCTGAAGTAAGGCCTTTTCCCTTGGAAAATCATGTAGCAGATCTTTAACCCTTCCAACAATTTTTTGAAATGGAGTTATCTTCATGGATCTTATTTATTATTTGAGTTGAAAAAAATATGGGAAGCCTAGATGCTCTTTGAATATTTTATACTGAGATTCATATTATCAGAGGTAGTCACCAAGAGTCTCCCCCTCTGGTGTATTTCCATCTCCTTCTCCTCTTGCAAGGAACATAGGATGCTACAACGTTGTAGATCAGATTGTGTGGCTGAATACTCACACACATCAAATGAAGTAGTGGGGCTTCCTTCCTATGAAAAAATTTCCAATAGATCTGCTGGTCTTTCATTCCTCACTTCCCTAATTTCTTCTTTCAGCTCATGCAAAGCTTGAGAAAGAATGTTAGAGAACTCTACTCCTTTTATTCTTCCATACAAAGGGGTTTCAACCTTACTTACTTTGTCTTTGGTGTAATCATTTTTATTCCATTTTCTTCTATAATACCTTTGATCTCTATCAATGAGAGGCCCTCATTCTTTTGAATACATATTGGCTCAAGGAATGCACAGGCTGTGCCAAGAAAGGTGCTTTGATACCACTGTAATATCCCCAAATAGGGATTGCACAGTAAGCTTGATGAAATAACGAACTCCTGAGAATTCAATGCACTGAAATGAGTTTTCAGCTCCTGGATCCTTTAGATCAGCCCATCTAAGATCTAAATCCAAAAGGAGAGAAAAAAAAATCAAACTAGGTGGGTTAAACAGATCTCCCACAATCTAGTCTAGCTGAAAAGAACCCAAGAGAGAGGGGCTGTAGCTATATGCAAGCAATGCTTTAGAAATAACGTATTTTATCAATTTAAAAGAATGAGACCAACATGGAGGTTCATATTTCAGCTATACGTCATCAAATTAGATCTATAATGAAGCTTGTACAGTGTATAACAAAAATAGAAAGAATGTACAAGACAAAAGCCTCAAAATGAGCTGCTACAACAACATGAAATGGAAGAATAAGATTGACAACGTTATTTTCATTGCTGAAGCATGTAGTAGATTACAACTCAGATCTAGAGAAAATTTGTACACAAAATGATATATCTATTTCAGATCTGTATACAAGATAGGCTCCTTTATACACTCCCCTTGGGGATCTAAACAAAACATGAGCAACAGTGAATAGATATGAGATCTAAGTCACAGATCTGTAGAAGTATTCAAAAAATTATGAATCATAACATATGTAGCAGATTATATCTGAACTAACATGGATTGGTTAGCCAATCCACAGATCACCACAGTGAAAGGAAGAATCCAATCACTAGAGATCTCTCCTCTAAAATGATTCCAAGTCTCCTTGTAACTCTGCTCTTGCAAATAACGTAGTTATGGAAGAGGGACTGCACTATAGGCTCTGAGAATGCTTTGGCCTGCTACCAATGTGTGGATCTAAAGCTCAAAGGGTCTAGAACAGACTTATCAAAGGGATAGATGGCTTTCCCAGTGAGAAGGAGTGTTAGAGCTGCATAGATTTGAAAATATCTATTCTCCACTTGCTGCAGCTCACATGGACAACCCAATCCTAAAAAAGACTGTGATGTAGAGGCAGGATGTGGCTTGGCCAAATGCCAGATATTGGACTAGACAAACAAGGCTCCTCCAAGAGCTGCTCAAGGAAGGAGGTGGGAATCCTAAACAGGAAAACCCAAAGAGGAGTGTCTAAACATACAATACCTTCAGAAAATAATATCATCGACAACCTTTTCCTATTGTCCTCCTCCTTCTTTTATAATATGAAAGCCTTGTCAAACCCTAAACCACCTCAATGAGTTAGCTCCTTTCAAATTTGGAGCCTCCATCTAAAACTGCGCTGTGTATCCATGAGGTTAATTTCACCTAGACTGCGCTGTTGATTTGGTCAAGGTTGACCCAATATCATGATTCAAACCCATTCACACTTGCAAGAGTTTATTTACATAGCCTAGATATGTCTCTGTTTACATAGGAATTGATTTATTAATTGGTTTCAGGAGTTTTACAAGTCCTCCTTTATTCATTTATTCATGAAACAAGAAATAGAACAAAAATGCATATTCCTCTTAGCTGAAGCTAAGTAGGAATATTACATTGAAATCTCCCAAATTGTAGCGAAGAAACCCTTCGTGCAAACTTTGACATACTCCAGAATGTAGACAACAACCCTTCTTACGTCGAGGATTCCTACGTAGAAGCTATTCCTCTGCATCATAGTTTATAGCCTAGTGCCCACTTTCAACTGTAGGTGGCACTAAGAATTTTCTCCTTTCTTCTTTAGAGTAAAGCTGTAGGGGTGGGGTTGTCCCTGTACAACTTCAATATACTTCCATTTACTCTTCCTTGAACCAATTCATCATTTAAATTTTCTAATTCAACTACTCCCCCATTAATGATATGTTTGATAATGTATGGGCCCAACCAATAAATCTTGAACTTTCATGGAAACTTCGCAAACTTACTGTTATAAAGGAGAACAAGGTATCCTACCTAGAACTTATTCTGCTTAATATTTCTGTCATGCCAAGAATTTTCCCTTTCTTTCTACACCCGCGGATGAAATCCTGCTATAAATCTATCTTCATCCAAAGAAAGCAACTACGACATTCTTTCCTCCATTATCTCAGGGTCTGCCATATCTGTAAAAGCTGCAATCCTTAATCTAGGCACAATGTACTCCATATGCATCACAACTTCTTTCCCATAAACTAACCTAAAGGGTGTTTTACATGTCAACTTATTACATGTGGTCCTATAAGCCTATAGTGCTACTGGAATTCTAAGGTCCCAATCATATCTGTTCACATTGCATACCTTGGTAAGTGAATTTTCCAAAATATTATTAAATGCTTCCACTTTTCCATTGGAATGAGGGTGATAAGGGGTACTCTTATGATGATAAACTTGGAACTCTTCATTCAATTCTTCAATAGTCTTATTTAGGAAATGTGAACGTTGGTCACTCATCAAAATCTTCAGGCATCCAAATATAGACAATATGTACTCAAAAATAAACTTTGTTGTAGTTGTTGTGCTATAGTTCCTTACTGTTTTTTCTTTGGCCCATCTTGTCAAGTATTTAGTCACTGTAATTATGTACCTTGCACCAATCCTCTTTCCAGGTGGGTTGATGGGTCCAATAAAATCAATGGCCCACTTATCAAAATCCTACAATGTAACTTGTGGTACTAATAGCATCTCATTTCTTCTGGAAGGCTTCCCTATTCTTTGACATACATCAAATGCTCTACAATACTCCTTTGCATCCTTATGTAGTGTAGGCCACCAAAATCCCGCTCTCAAGATCTTCTACGTAGTAGCTTTTCCTACATAGTTTCCACTAGTTGTGCCCCCATGAGCTTCTACTAGAATCAACTGTCTTTCATGTTCAAGAAAATTTTTGTGTAGTATCTCATCTGGTCCCATTTTATATAAGTGTCCTGCTATTATTGAAAAGTCAGCTGCCTTAACCACAAATTATTTCTTCTGCTGCTTAGTATACTCTGAAGGATCCATTCCTGTAGTAAAAAACTAAATGATATCTGCGAAGTGGTTATCTGCCACTTTGATTGCAAATAATGGTGCATCGAGGAGATTATCTTCTATTCTGGCTGGTTCTTCGCCTGTTTCCATTCTTGACAGATCGTTGTGTCTTGCATTTAGTCTCCCTAGTTTAACAATGATATCAAAGTGATACTCCTGGAATAACAACAACCATATGCAAATATTTCCTACTAAGATAGGATTATTAGCCAAATACTTTAGTGCAGAATGATCTGTAAACATTTTAAAATGTGAGCCCAACAAATAATGTCTAAAATTCTACAAAGCATACACCATGGATAGTACTTCCCTTTCTGTAGTGGTGTAATTATTTTCTTATTTAGATAAATTCCTACTTGCAAAGGCTATAGTATGATGAATCTCACCTGTGCCAGGTTGTGTTAGCACCGCACCCAAATCTATACTAGAGGCATCCACATGGACATGAAATTCCTTGTTTCAATCAGGGAACACTAGTATAGGTACAACTACCATCATTTATTTCAATATGTCGAGGATCTTTTGACATTATTCATTCCACTAAAAGGTTTCATTTTTCTTCAAAAATTTTTCCATATGCATAGTGATCTGCACATACCCCTTGATGAACTTCCTGTAATACCCACTATGTCCCAATGTAGTGTGAATCTGTCTTACTGTCTTAGGTGGAGGCTAGTTCACAATAATAAAAATCTTATCAGGGTCCACCATTAGTCCTTGCTTGCAAAAAATATGTCCCAATAATATGCCAAAGGGTGAAAAAAATATTCACTTCTTTAAGTTCAAAGAGATATTATACTTTCTGCATGTGTCGAGCATAAGTCTTAAACTTCCAACATGTTTTATCAATAATCCAAATACTGTCTAGTCATCAAAATATACCTCCAAAAATTTGTGAATGTACCACTTAAAAGTTGCAATCACCACCCTACAGAATATAACATGGGAATTATTCAATCCAAAAGGCTTTACTGTGTATTGATATGAGCTCCATTCTATAGCAAATGTGGTCTTATGTCGATCTTCAGGTGTAATCCTAATCTAATGATAACCTGAGAATCCATCTGTAAATGAGTAAGCTTCTTGTCCTCCTACATTTTGAAGCACTTCATCTGTGAAAGGGGTAGGGGAGGGATCATGTATACATGCATCATTCAACTTTCTCAGATCAACACAAATCCTAATTTCTCCTCGAATCTTGTTTTCTTTCCCCACCATAGGACTCACCCACTCTAGCTCTTCTACAGGTTCAATAGTTCCTTCTCCTATCATCTTATCAAGCTCTACTTTCAATTTCTCCTTATACTTTGGGTTCAGTTTGTAAACCGTTTGTTTGGCTGTCTTCGCATCTGGATTCAAAGAAATATTCACGACTCCTAAATCTCCTATTATACCCCCCATCTCTAAAAACATGGTGGAAAACACTTCTTGATATTCATGAAGTAAATATGTAGCTTTACTGACTGTTTCTTCATCCTAGTAATCTCCTATATTTGAAAACTTGGGATCCTCCTCTAATCCTATGTTTACCTTCTTGGTATTCAGTTGCTTTGTTATGTATGGTATCTCTATCTCAGGTCTAGTGACTTTGCAGTTTCATTCTGACTCTACTATATCGATGTTGTGAGGATGTTATTCTTCTCCATATTCAATAATGTTGTAGCATTATAGTGAATATTCTATCTACACATCCCAATCAGGTTGCTCCCATGTCATCGAGGTGAAATTCTCAAAGATATTCTTCTTGACTGCTTGAAGGGCCAAATATATGTGTGGGAAATCATCCCGAAAGCTGAATGTTAATATAAATCCATCAACCATGTCTACCCAATTCTCAGTATCATGTAGAAGCTTTGTTTATAGTTACCATTTCTTAGGGATTGTCTCCAATGTATGAATGAATCTATGTACCCACTCTTGCTGTGGAATCTCCTTCCATGCTGAAGTGCATAGCTGGATATTCTCCCTAGGATTAGTTTGACCATCATATTTTGTCTCCATTTATGTTCCTATATGTCCAAACCTTATCCACATCAACATTGGACATTCCTTCCAACCTCCTATGTTCTTCTTGTGTGCATTCCACTATCTAGCAGGGGTAGCTTTAAGGGCTACATCCAAGACTAACAAGATACAATGAACTAATTTGGTAATTATTAAGCAACACCTTGTGGATACTTTAGGCAACCTATTCTGCCAATTTTCCAACTCTTCTTCTAAATATGAGGTACAAGAACTATCATGATTCCAACTCAACTTTTATTCTGCAGTAGGGTTAACCCAATCTTTTTCCTTTTCTATCATTTGATAAATGTTGTCTATGTCTGTTGTGTAGTATTCTTCTTTGACTGGTTCTGTGTATCTTTCTCCTTCCAATGGATCCAAGGGAACAATCACTCTCATATTGTTTCCTTCAAATATCATCCATCTCTTATTCGGATTAATTATGGCCATATTGTCAAATGCCAAGTTAAGTCCAAGAAATGCAGGATAAGGGTGATTGTCATCAACAATCTATATTACTTCAAAATCAACACTAGTGCGTACTACTTCAATATCCATTGTGACACTTGGTAGTCTTCCCATAGGAAATATATTTTGCTAATTTTACATCCTTAACTGAATAGGTGAACACTATAGCTTAGACTTAACCATTAATTCCCATGTTTGCTTCGTCAACAAATTAGCATCAGATCCCAGATTCAGAATAACACGATCCATCTCATAATCTCATATCTGCACACTGAGCCTACTTTCTCTTCCAGTTATTTTCTGTCGATGCAAATTATTAACTGCGCGCATCTCACTTCACGCTGTTACTTTTGATGCGCATGAATCTACCAAATCCTGCATCCCTTCTACAAAGTTTTGATCCCTTAACAATTTCATACATGTTTGTATAAAATACCTTAAAATACTTGGCTTGCCACATCTTGGTCTTGTGTCAAATTTCGGTCCTGTGTCGGAACTTTTTTCTCCATCGAAGCTCATGATACATCGAAATTAGTTCTCTAATCGGGATTTGGCTGTGATTATAAGTCGAAGCTCCAACATCCATAAAAATTCACTTTGATTCCATAAATACTCCTTTTTCTTTATGAATATCAAAAATAGGAACTTTCTCCACAATATTTCTAACCCATGCATATTCAAATTCCTTCTTTCCATCCTCCTTATCACTATCGGTCACAACTCTAGTTCTAGTGAAAATACTAATTCGAGGTTCATAGATCCTCCTTTCAACAATCATCATTTGGATATTCTGTGTCGGCTGTTGGTTCCTTTTTTCTTGCATATTCTCCATAGGTACATGACATTCTTGAATTAGGTGGTCAAAATATTTACAGTACTTACATGTCATTGTGGGAATCTGGAAGTACCTTGCAAAATGACCTGGCTGGCCGCATTTATAGAAAATGATTTGTCCACATCCTCAACCAGCTCCACCACCTCAACCTCTTCCTTGGCAACCTCCTCAACCACCGTGATATCCATTATCCTCATGTCCATGCTCTTCTTCTTGCATTCTGTAAGTGTTATAATTACACTCTATCATTAGGTCATAACTTCGACAATTATTCTAATCATGTCCTACTGATTTAAAAAAATTGCAAAATAGATTCCTTGGAGTCTTCACGTATTTATGCAATAAGTAGCGATATTCTGACCGATGTTTTACTCTAGCCTTACATATCTCGCACTACAAGCTAGGTCCTGCATTCAAGGGATTAGGTGCTACACCAGCCATGTAATCCCTGAAAACATGGCATTGCTCTTTAGAAAGACCCTCTGATATGCCTTTCGTACATCATAATTCTTCTCTAACTTCCTTGATTTTATTGATATCTTGTAACTGTAGGGTTAGGTTCGCCAGATGATTTTGGATCTGCTACATACCTACATTGGTATATCCTATAGGCGAAGCTTCCAACTTCATCATAATCTCCAGAGCTTCAGCTTGACTTCCTATCTTCTGTTGCATCAATGGAAATATGATATGTGGTATCAACATAGCTATAAACCACTCGTGATGTTGCGGTGGAGCTACGTTGAAGCTCACTTGATCCAATGGTAGCATAAATATATTATCTAACTCCCAAATAGACTCAGTAAGTTTTTGCTTGATTTTTCTCAGCTTAGTGATGGACTGTGACTGATACTTCATCTTCCTAAACTCTCCTACCAGTGTTGTTTTAATGTCTGCAAATGTTATGTTATGATTGTTGGCGTACTTCATATACAAGTTCAATGCTCTATAAAAAAGTGTTGTAACGAGTTGCACCTTCATTATATTATCATCATTGATCTGCTTCGTGGTCCATACAGCTTCGCATAAAAACCAAAACCGCTTTGGATCCTCCGATTTAATTCCTCTATAAATAGGTAGCTTAATATAATCACCAATACCTCTTCTTGGGAGGAAAGGGGGAGGGGAGGGGGAGGGGGATGGGGGGTAGGGGGGGTAGGGGGAGCAGAAAAACCACAAATACCCTAGATATTACTATGAGCTCTCTGGCTAGAAGGGGGAATATTGTGAATTTTCCTGGGTTAGATTTAATCTCTTTCACTTTCAGATTCACTCAAAAGATAACTATGATTAGTTTCTATGAAGGTCTTCGGATCTTGAACACGCGATCTCTTTCTGGTATATAATCTATGTCTCTTTCCACTGTGCATTGCGCCACTCTCATTCTCAAGTTTACTTTCCATTATTCCAAACATAAGTAAACTAGAAATCTGATTGCATCCGTAAAACTCCATTTTCACAAAGAAGCATCTTAATCCAAAGTTTCAGAGATTTCAAGTAATTACCTCGCGGTCCTTTGAAGAATCGTCATTCCATTTCATTATAGGAAACAATCACGTCTACTGCAAACTCATTAATTAATCCTCCCAAGATGTTATCAATCCAGAAATAAACAACCCTTGAAATCCGATTGTTGGTGCTCTTGATTCACTGTATCAATTCCAGGGAAAATTATCTTGAAGTTTAAAACATGGGCGAATATCAGTAGCCCCTAATATGCAAACTATAAAATGTTTATTGAGGTATTTGTAAAATTATTCAAATTTATAATGATTTTATATAAATCTCTATATAAATTTGGTGATTTTTAAGGTAAAATAATTTTATATTGTAAAATTTGGGGAATCATTTTTATAAAAAATGGAAATTGGCAAATCTTTTTTTTGTAAAAATCATGGAAAATTAGCCCACCTGCAAATATTAGCCCCTAAAATTTTCCATGATCAATTCAGGAGTCCACATCGTAGGTTCATCACCCATAAAGGAATCCTTTCTTTCAGTCAACCTTGATATCCACTCGTACAACTCAATAGGAAACGAAGCGAATAAAATCTCGTATTGATATTTGAAAATATACTTTTGTAACCACGCTTTGGATGTCAGACAAGGATTTCTATTTTCTTGATCTGCAAATTCTCGCTCTTTCAGGTCTATCCAATATTGAATCTCCTTCTTCGATGGGTACCACATCCACATATTCCTCAAACAAATTCCGGTCCTGACAACAGAACCATTTGTTGGTTTGATTTGGGCTAACTCAGGTTTGATTTTACTGTGCACCAACAAAACTCTTGATCACTGGCCCTTTCGGAAATTACCTGCAAGCAGATTGCAATCTCACTCGAAGTGACTATGGGTGGATGAAAAAATAGGTTTCTGCAGCCTTGAGGGACTGTGAGATGTGGTATTTTTATATTTCCTTACTCTTAATTCTTATAAATTACTTCGCCTCATTCAATTAATCATAGATACATGTCATATAAATCCATAAACCATTACTGCACTAACATATCATGCAAATGTAATAACTACTTCGCAATAAAAAATATTAAGAAAATATATAAGAAACCACATAAGAACACCAAAATTCATCCAAAAAAATTATTCTTTATTATGATAATTCTTTAAATACACCCAATCTCGACCTGCGCACTAAGCTGTAGGCGGTCTATGCACTAAACTGCAGTGTCTTCCCAGGTCTCTGCAAACTCAGCTACAGAGCCTTCCCTTCGCTACAAAATATAGATCATAATTCACCCATAAAATTCATGATCTCTCCTAAGCATAGAATTACATCCCTTTATATATATTTACATCATTAAAATACCATGGACTCCCTAAAACAAGAAACTATGACCCAAAACCCATTACAAAATAGTGCATTTTACAAAAAGGAGGGGCTTCCACCCACCCCAAATCCCCTATGATACTGCGTGATATATTTATCATGCTCCAATGCATGGTCCACCTCGTGCTTCGTTATGTGGTTCACTTTTCGCTCCGCTGCGCGGCTCACTTCGTGCTCTACTCCTCAAGATACAAAGTTCTTAGCCAAAATCTATGCCAAGTTGGGCTGTGCCCAACACTTGTAATTCTACAAGAGGGTTGCTGAGAGGGTTTTTAAGGTGAAAATGGTGTCTTGAAGGCATAGAGAGGTGGATGGAGGTTGGGATAAATTAGTGAAGTCTAGATTAAGTCCCTATCCAAGCTAAGATGCTCTTGGTGTACCTAGGCAAAATGACTTTATGAAACATATTTTTTAGGACAAAATTTAGAAGTGAAAAGAGAAGGTGAGGGAGTTCAAGATGGACTTGGTAAAGGTTCCCTTTCTTGAAGATCCACACATCCATGCAATCATCACATGCATGCATCCATTTATCATTGGAAAAATGAGATAATTGATTGTGGAAAATATGAGTTGAATTTAAATGATATCTAGTTTATGATAGAACTATGATCTAATCACTAAAATAACTTATAAGCTACAGAAAGAAAATGTTAAAAAAGAAAACTAACACACATCTCTTTCCAAGAAATCATAAAAATAATATTTTTGGACTGTGGTTGTGAATCCTTCCACTCATGCTCCCACAAGAGAGGTGATTTAGAGGCTGCAACCACAGGTTGTGATGGATTATTCTCTACTGAAATGAAATAAAAATAAGAAATACTTGAAGCTAAGAGAAATAGAAATACATAAGAGGAACCTAAGCCAATAGGTTGGTCTCAAACCCAAGAGCCTCATCCCTCTGGAACTAACTTAGTGATAACTCAATAAGTAGCTTCTCATTATCATCAAATAAAATTTCTAATACATCAAATGAAAGTCAATAACAATGCCAAGCTCTTGAGCTCAATAGATGCCTAGCTGAAAAAAAATCAAATGCTAATGAGATATTCTTCTTATTTATTTATACAAGAGTTTAGCTGCTAGAAGCTCCCTAGGAAATATGAATGATTATCTCCTTCAACTCGAGAATGGTGGATCTTGTTCTTCATTACTCTCACTTACACTAATAGTGGCATGGATGCCAATGACTTTGAGATGGTGAGAGAGAGATTGTTGTGATATTAGGCTGATTAAGGGAGTTAAGGATGAGGAAAACCTCCTATATTCTCTCCTTTTTGTCTACTTTGAGCCCCTGCATGGAAAGTATCTCAAAAATTCTCCATTATTTGCAATGAAAGCACATTAAGCCACATGTTATGAAAAACAGTTTTTATCCTTCTCACTAAGCATAATATAACTAAAAATGTAAACAAATGTGAGAAAGAGATAATTATAAAACTGGAGGATGGTATCATGACTCTTATAATATACCTATTGATCAACCTCATCATCACCCTCCTAATGAAATTATTTCTCATCCTTTGAGAAACTCAGTCATCCATGTGAATTTCTCTTATGGCTGTGGTGACCTCCATGACATCCCAAGGCACCTTAGATGGAGTTCTTCTGGTGAGTAAAACACTGAATTTTTATCTACTTCAATCCACTCCTTCTTCTCTTCTGATTGGTATTTTCCTTCCTCTAGGCCTAGCAGCAAAGTTGGACTGAGTTTCAGTCCTATCCATTGAATCTTCATTCTTTATATTTCTCTATTGTAGAATGGTGTTTTATCTAAGGAAATCTTCAACCTTTCATGAGATAAGCATTCTCTACCTTACATAATAATTGGTAAAGCATGCCATCTCCTATGGAAATCTTGCAGAGTGTCTTCTCCTAGCAACCTAAATGTATCTTCAAAGTGAAGAATGGCTTGATCCTGATTTTCAATGTATTTGGGTGCCAAAAAAAATCATTGGAGATGAGGCTATGATTGCTAATGACAACCTTGGGGCTCATTAGCTTAACTCTGGTGTATAGAGGTCCCTTCTCTTTTTTTTCCATTACTCTTTTCGCCTCCTCAGTCCTTATTTCTTCATGTGCTAACCAAGATACCAAAGGAATCAACTGCATGTCCCCTAGTCTTGAATTGGGATCCTAGTGGTTCATATCTGTCAAGATGAGATTATGCATGTAAAATTCAACCAACTTTTCCCTATCCACTATACTATCTTGTTTGCAAAACTTAAGAAAATGTATGTAGTTTTGAAAGGGCATAGAACCACACTGAGCTAGAGTTATGATTTGGAATTGTATCCATTGATATTTGAGAAAGAGAGCATAAGATTTTGAAGGCTTCCTGCATTGCAGGGCCTCCATACAGAGTCTTTCCATGGTGGCAAGTTGGGTTTCCTTCTCTTTCAACCTCATATTCTCTACCTGTAATTGTTCTTTCATCATAGACTCCTTGAGTCTCAAATCATCCAATTCTTTTCCCATCTCATTGAATATTTATTCAATCAGTCCCACATATTCCACATTATTTGATTTATAAATTTGAATCCACCTATGGGTTCTTCCCATTTATATTTATAACTAGTAAAGAAGTGGAATTGTAATTTTTTCAGGGATTATTCTTCCCCCTTCAATGAATTTATAATAGGACTCTAGGCTAGGCTGTGGAATAGGCTCTTGGAGCTCAAGGGAGTCCTTCTCAAATGTTTTTAGGGAGGATGCTGCCTCCTGTAGCTTTTGTGGCACACTTTTCCCCTCTTGTGGCACATTATGTCCCTCTGGTAGTAGACTCTTCCCCTTCTGTTGATGAGCCTAAGTATTGCAACAAGAACGCTGCAACTCCCAAGGCTACCAACTTTAATTATCAACCAGGGGTTTGTACAAACTTAAGAGTTGTCAAAAATATATGTGAAGCATTAAATATGTCCTTATTTAGTTGATATGATGCAATGGTGTGAATTTCATGAAATAAAATCTTAAACTAATTGAAGAAATGAAAATGTTACTTTGAAAACAAATTAATCAACAATTTGTGATTGAAATCCAAAGAGCATGAATTCAAATAAATAGGCCTAATATACTTTGTAAAAAATGCATGTCCTGAGTGGTGTTTACTCTTCCTCAATTATGGATTTAGATAATAGAGGTCATTATTCAAATCTAAGAGACAAAAACCAAGCTTTGGGAGCAACTCCGGTCAACTTTACACATGCTTTAGGAGTGCTGCAGGAAGTCCTGTAGATGCTACATGAAGAGATAAATAACCGAATGCCTAAATAAATCAAATGGAAATGGGATGGGAAAATTTTTGTTATTAATTAATATTTTCGAGGACTCTATTCCAAGTGGAATCACTCCAAAATACCTCTGTTAACACATGCTAAAAACTAACAGAAAATTACTTGTATAAAAATTGGAAATTCAAGAACTAATGAGATAGTTAACCTATCACATGCCTAACATAATAAAGTGAAAATTAAATGGTGTAAATTCTGTTATTAACTTGAATTTTTTTATGACCTAATACAAGTGGAATCAAATCAAATTAAGCTTATTAACACATTAAAAAAAATAGCATAAAATTACTACTATTTTGCTAAAAGGGACTTCCAGAAATCCTAGATTCGTGAACTAGTAACTCAATCCAAGTAGATCAATGATGAAGATGAATTTTTAAAGCTATTATAAGGACACATAATTCTTGTGACTCTGTAAATAACCTGCAAAAAAAAATTACTTCAACATTTAACCAATATAAACAACAACAAACGAAGCATGAATAATGAATGCATAAACAAGAGATGCAAGTGAAAAAGACGTTCAAAGGACATAAATAAATTGTGAAAGAGGGATATGAGGCTCTTGGAATGACCAAGCCCAAGGAGACTCATATTCCTATGGAATAAACCAAGATTTAGAAGTTAAAAGTGGCACCAAACTTCATTATTTGAATCAATCCAAGTACATCCCTGCTAGAAATGAAAGTGGAGATGCAAAAAAAAAAGTTTTCTCCACAATAAGACTAAGAAATACATTCCCATAGAAGAAAATTCGAATTTTAAACTATAAAAAATTATGAGGAATCATTCTCCTTGAAATGAGGAGGATTTCCCCTCCAAAATCCTTCAAATAGTGGATCTGGATCCCAAAACTAGGAATCTACATTAAATGATAGGGAACAAATTCCTAGATTTTCTCAATCATTGGAGCTCCAAAATTTATCAATAATTTCATGATATTTTGTTAATTTATTCTCCAATATTTATCCTCCTATATTAGGGATCAAGTCCCTAGATTATCTCCTCCTCCAAGTCTCCATAATCTTCCCAATATTCTCACAATATTTTTTAAAAATAAATACTATTAGGCACACATATGCAATTATCTCTAAACCTTCCTAAGAACATATTAAAGCTAAAAAAACATTATTAAGTGTAGAAGGATATATTTAATATAGCCTTTATGTTCCCAAGAAATGTTAGATGGGCCTTCATTTATATCTAATTTAGAGGCCCATCACTTGTAGCACATTCATCCCCTCTTGCAACACACTCTGCCCCTCTTGTAGCTTTCCTTTTTCTTCCTGTTGGAGGGTTGTTGGTGTCTTGGGCTGCTTGAAGGTAGTTTACCTAGTGGTAGGCCTCCTCACATATGATATAGGTGTATTTTTTTTAGGTTTAGGAGAGGTGAACTCTTCAATTATTCCTTCAGTGGGTCCTACTTCTTCTTTCTTGCTTGGTGATCCTTCAATGGTGATGGGGACCCTTGTGGGAGTTTGTGGTCCCCCTTGTTTGATTCTAGTGCTTTTTTCTAGTCTTAAAGCAAAAGGGGGGACTTGTATTTATCTCTTCCTCTTAGGCTTAACATGAGTTCCTAATGTAGTTAAGGTTGCAAATACTTCCTTTTCAGTATTTCTTGGAGATAAGCTTGTTTTATGTGGTGATCCTTCTGTTGCTTTGGGTTCAGGAGTTTTCCTAGGACTTGATGTTTCTTCTACTTGTTTCTCCTCCCATTATCTTTCAAATTTTTCTTCTCTTTCCTATACCTATGTTTTTCTCTCTTCTTCTTCTTGTGTCTTTGTTGCCTCCTCTTCCTATGTTCTTGTGTCTTCCTCCTCTTCTGTTTTTCCCTCCCTACCTTAAATGCTAGAGGCAGGTGTCTCCCCAGGAGTAATGGTTTGTGTCCCTGTGAAATTTTCCCTATCCATGTCTATGAAGTTCGTCCATAGGACATGGATTCTCAAGTTTCTCAAAGTATCCATCAATATTAATTTGATGAGACTATGGTGATCTATATGCTAGTGTTTTCCCTCCCTCACCTTTTGACTCATGTCTCTGATTGACTGAAGGAGAAAGTATGGCACACTAAATCTTTGAGGAAGAGGAAAATATGCCTTGAATATAAAATCAGGAAGTAATCTGAAGTGGTAAGCATACACCACACTAATTATTACTTAACAAGATATGTACTTAAGGATATGGTAATCCAACTCATCCCAAGGGTAAGGTAAGTTTCTCTTCAGACCCCATTCTTATCCTCAACATGTTTTTCTTTTGAAATGAAGAAATTATTTCTAGCATTGACACTCATGAATTTGTCTTCCTTGCTCCACTTGATCCTTAGCAGTAGGGTTGTCACTATGCTAATTATTTCAGGATTGAGAGATATAGCTAACACTCTTACAGCAATGGTGGCACTATCCTCTATTTGGGAATTCAATGTCATGGAAAATTTAAGGGCAAGGTCATTATTATACCCATTTAAAAAATTAAAGAACCCTATCCATTGGTGCCTTCTAAAAATTTTTACTAAAAGAGTGTGTGGTAATCATAGGGATTTCACCGCAGTCTTCCGGATGCTCTGTTACACATTGCATCGACTTCACTAGATGAATAACTTGTGATTTCGAAGAAACTTGTTCTATAATGAGATTTTGTTTTAAGTGATTCCTCAGTTTAGCCATTTTATCCCGATCTAGACTTGATAACCAAGGTACATTCTTATATTTTGTGATTATCACCACCAGTCGAGATCTGATCTAATATGGAGCTATAGGGAGATTCTATATTATTTTTTTAATCCTGACCAAAATGGTAAAATCTCTGCAAAGACCATTTATAACTCTAGATGATGAAACTGCTTCTTCACCTTGTATGGCCAAACATCCGAGATCCCATTATGTATTGTTAATCTCATCACAAAATTTCCCCTGGGATACTACCCAATTATCCTTTCCCCAGAATGAAGGTACACCAAACTTGCCGAGATAATTCCAGTTGGTCCTGAAGTCATTTATTTCCTTGTTAGCTTTCTCAAATTCTTCCCACACCATTTGCATGGAAACCCTATTTTATTTTAACATGTAGAGGGAGAAAACACACTAGTCCCTGGGAGGCATACCTAGTTCTCCCAAAGCATCATCTTCTAAGGTGTTGATAATATCGATGAGTGAATCAATATCATTTAGTATTTCATTAATGGCTGAAATTGTACTCTTTGATTCCAAATTTTCACCTTTAGTTATGACTTTCTCACAGTTTGAAAGGATCTCAACGTAAGCCCTGACTGTAGAGATCTTCTTCCAAACTTCCCTCAATATATCTCCTTTAGCCTGTATTAGTAATTACTTTCCCATAAGTGTAACTTTAATTACTTCTTGCAAGGAATTGAATTCATCATTCTTTTCTTTCAAGTAAATTTGAATCTTCGATTTGATAATTCTTTCTACCTACCAAATTTTCTGCTCTGGTTCAACTCTTATCTTCCTTGATTGTGATAATTCCAATTCCTGCTCTAGCCGAGTTATATTAACATGTAACGAGTTAGAATCTCCAGTCTCATATGCCTGAGAGGATCAAAGAGCTTTATCAATTGAAGTTTTATATTTTTCCAAGAGTTTAAGGTGATTCTCCTCTTTTTTGAGGGATTATAATTTAAAGAGATCTATTTGTGTGAGAGTCTCTTGGAATTTTTCTTCCTTAAGCCATAGTGATACTTCCATCTCTTGGAGGCGAGTTTCAATTTCTTATCTTCTTTCAAACGCCTAAATTAGAAAATGAGGATCATGATTAGGTATTTTAAGGATAGTTTGAAGGTATTTAATCTCTTTCTCCTTTTCCTCCAGCAATCTATTAATGGGCCCGATGTCTTTGGGCTGTCTGGATTGTCTAACAATTATATCTTCTAGTTCCTTTGTAAAGTTTATTTTCATCCTTAAATCCACATGTTCCACATGCAACTAATTAGAAACCTTTTCAAACTCTGCTTTCATTTTTCTGTTCCCAACAGTTGAATCAAGTAATCTCCAGGCTACAGTTTCACCTGATTATCAGTGAATATTGATAACATTCATGTATGATACTTTCCCCAAGTTAATATCTAGAGACGAGGTCCTGGATCCTAACATCTGTTTATTTTCCCCAATGATTGATTGGACAACTGTAAGGTTTAAAATATTCGCTTCAAAGTTAGTGGCAGAGATAAATCAGGGTCCACCTATGGGAATCAAGTCCTTAAGTGTTGGGGCATCTGTTGATTGAGATTTATCTGATAATAAGGCTAACTCCACACCAGTCACCATTATTTTCTTCTGCTTAGTAAAGTTGTGTTTAATGTTGAGGGATTCTATTACCGAATATTTTGGTTTTATAATATCAATAGCTTGTCATATTTCCTAATCCAAATGCTTACCTTCTCATTTAAATACGTCAGTGTCAACATCATATTACTTCACCTTTACCCACTGTTATAATTTAGGTGGGGTTAAAATATCTGAATTCCTTTTAGATGCAAAGGCTATAGATATAGGAGTAATGGGTTCCACGTTTATCTCCTGTACTTGCATTTTGAAACTACATGAAACAACCTGAGTTGCTCCTTCATTTGTTTCTGTAGGTACAAGTGCTATTGATTGTATGGTGATATCGATAGGTAACATAACATTCACAAAATTTTCCATTTCTAGCCATCTTTCATGAACATATGCTGACAATCCATCTTGCTTATTTAATCCTGAGATGATTCCCACGGGATCATAATGCCAGATATTGTCCTACAGAAATCCAAAGGACAAAATTTCTCTCTCCAAGGCATCTATAACATTCTTATTTTTAACAATTAAAGGGGAAATGGCATATGGATAACTGAAAAGTGACCCTTTTTTTTAGAGAGAAAGTGAAACTCACTCAAAATAATATTTTACCTAAGGACTTCATAAGAAAAAAGCGAAGGTCAAACATACTTGGGTAGATGAAAGGGTTTTTTTCAAAACCATACAAATGAATCATAGTGTATTTAGGAAATAAAAACCAAATTTTGATACTTTTTTCCTCAATCAATAATGTTCTAATATTCTCTTATGAAATTCTATTTACTTTCGCTTCTGTTAATTTAACCTTTAAAGGATCTGAAAAACAATCTACATATTGGGAATATGAATCAGAGACATGCTGAGGATAAATCAAATCAGTCCCTCAGAAAACTTCCTTCCCTTTATTTTCGTCATCTGTGGTGCTCATGAGAAGCTTGGTTGATAGAAAATATGAGGAGTTATTGAAAAGGACTAGATAGGCTAGATATGTACAATGTGGGCAAAAACTAAATGGAATGACAATATATAAGTAAACAATGAGGGATCAATTTAATATTTAGGAAAAATGATTGTTTGGCGGTCTTGCTGAAGAGTGACGAGTCATATAGCTAAAAATACTGACTCGTCCATCTTGGCATCATCTGCTAACCTGAATATAATGGAAAGAAGAGAAGTTAGAGTCTGAAAAAGGGTTTTAGCGACTGTGTAGATATAAGAAAATGTAGCTTTAGCATGGGATATGGGTTTTCAAATAAGGTTTTCAAGAATTCTAGCTTATCTCCCTCTGCCCAAGTGATAGATTCATGGTCTAACCCTTTGTCGGTTATGTCAATTCCTTGGGAAGAAATTCCTAACATCTTGGAGATTATTTCCACATCTAGCTTTAGGAAAACCTTGCGGCTGGATTGAAAGAAAAAGGTTTGTTGTTCGAGCTCATAATGCTCGACAACCAAAAAAATTGCACCAGGGTCAAAATTAATAGGGGGTAAGGTAGCATGCAAGACTAAAAACTTCAATAATAATATATCATCATCATATATACTAGTGGATAGGGTCAGAGTCATTTTGTGAGTAAGGACATCTGTAAGACAAACACTAGTGTCTTGAACCCTAACTAGCTCCTTTACCATAGCTTCCTTTATTAATGACTTAGACATAATAAATTTCTGTAATTAAATTAATGAACTAGCGAGAGAAAATAAAGCTAAAGTAAATTACCGGCTTAATGAGATGAATCTTGCAATGTTGATCTTGCTTAACGATTGTTCTAGGCCATGGACGAGTTTCCGGAAGGACATGCAGAAAGGAAATTCAAAAAAAAAAAATTAAAATAGTTTGATGGAATTAAGGTTAAATGAGGGTTACGAGGATAATTAAATGTGGAGCATAGTTGCTGAGTAATGATTGGCGGACCTATTGGTCGAGAAAAGTAGGCCTTGCTCATCGGGAAAATGCGCATGGTTATACCTCGGGCAAGTAGGGATCCGAAGACTGTTGATGTACAAAAGATAGATGATTAAGATGAGATCGGGTAGTAGTGGAACGTTATCCATCATGCAAGTTTTGACCCGACGTGAATCGAGAGCCGTCGGATTAACTTGGTATCGACATTCCTAATCCGTCGGGTGGAAAACTCACTTTTAACCTCTTCGCAAGTCTGGGCGTGATGAACAAGATCGAGAGATAGATCGTGCATTGAGCAACTAAGAAACCAAAAATTCTAATGAGTTTTAAATTCATTGGGTATTTCTAATCAAACAAAATCATAGCATGAATTAGCCCGATGGGGTAATTCTCGCTGTTGATCTTGTAAAGAAGAGAATCAACCGTTCATACCTATGAGCATTATGCCATCTATTCAACTCCCTTTAATTCAAGGATTATGATTAATTAACACCACAATTATGCCTTAAAAGTTAGAAAAGGTATATTTTCTAGTGCATTAAATTGGCTCCTTTTGGGGATGGTTCTTCCTTGCAAAGAACCAAGAACAAATATTGTGTACCTTAATGTTGGACTATGGAGTCTGAAACGAATGATGACAAGAGTTCTCTAATGGGATAGATCCGTATGGATATGGCCCGGGTGAGATTTTAGAGATGCGATGGGTAGAAGTGAGGAATTAATGAGGAAACTACGTGAAATAATTAGGAGGAATATAGTGAAACATTGCTTTAAGCACGGTCATTACCCAAAACTTTTTGCAATAGGTCATGTTAATTTGCGATGGCAGGTGTTGCAGGAAGCAGCAGAGGAAGGCGTGAAACGCTCCATGGCAAGTTAGATAGAGTGTTGCATATGTTAGTAGCAATGGAGGAGAGAATGGATTTATCAAAGAAAAAATTGCATTATTACCTGGAATTTATCACAACATTTAGGGAATACGAGCAGGCGAAGCAAATAGGAGTACTCCCCTCATAGGATCTAATAATTTTGAGAAGGACATAATATAGGTTTTAGATAGCTAAATTATCTTATGAGAACTAAGTTAATTTTGAAAGAAATGTGTTAAGCTGTAATTTTTGTATAAATAGTAAGGATGATGGAGTTTTACGAACAAATTTACAATGTTTTTAATGGATTATATGTTTAAGACTTGTATCTTATTATGTATGTGGACTTTGAAGACCATATGATATAAATATGAGTTGTTTTCCAAGAAATTTTTATTTTTTTATAACATGAGGAATTCAAATGTTATTTAGTTTTAATTGAAAGGTACACAGTTTTGTCAGAGAGGAGAAAATAATCATTCCCCTATTTCAATTTGTAACTCAAAAGATATTTCATGATTTTTATGGTTGTCTTTAACTATGATTTCTTCCCCCTTTTTACATGGTAAAAATAGTAACTTTATGACTTGTCCATCATATAATAGTTCATAAGGAAACTTCATATGGATTTAGCAACAAAATAGTAAGACCTAGTTAGCAGAGTTAATAATGGAGGGGAAATTTGTATCTCATGGAGACTCAACATATGGCTATGTGACTAAGATACATGCGAGATAACTAGTGTATTACAAACAAAAAATTCATGGACTGAAAACAAATAAACAATAAAATTTTGAACAACCCTCCACGATAGTTGCCATCGAAAATCACTTCGCTACTAGTGAGTGTCTATAGCCTCGAGAGAGTCATTCGTTGCTTCACAAACAAGATTTACCTTCCTTACTTATTTATACTTGTAGTTGGGAATTCAATGAGCTGAAGATTTCCTTTCATTTATTTTTTACTTTTCTGCAACATGGTGGGAAGAAATAACACTGAAAAATTCCAATGCCGCTAGTGTCACTCCGCTGCCAGTGAGAGTCCATAGCCCCGAAAAGTCACTATCATAGCCCACAAAAGCCACAACATAAGGGAATGGGTAGATTGTGCACTGAAGAATCAATACCACTGACCTTGCTCAACTTCCAGCAAGCATCCATAGCCCCAATGGAGGTTATCAACATACCCCATCCTAAGAAGGAAAATTTGATAGAATGTGAATAGCAGAACAATGCTGGAACATTTCTGTGAAGGAGGAAAACGACTTGTTTTACAGCTCCAATGTTAAACATAATTGTGACACACAAGAGACCTCCTAGGACTTTTAAAAGATACATAGATGTATAAATAGCCTCTAGGGATCAATAATATTTGTTTGGAATTAGGTTTAGTCTCATCTGTAAATTTTCATGACCCAAAGTAATGATATTTAGGAACTAAACATGATTTAAAATATGTGAAGTTATTACAAAAATGTCCGTTTAGTTTGATTCTCGTTATACGAAGAAAATGATTATGAATTATGTAATTTTGTTCTGTTTTATATATCTCTTTTTTGTTGTTTATTACTCATTTTATTTAATTTTTTGTTTATAATTATATGTAGATACTCATAGAATATATTTATATACACATATTATACTTTTTATTTTTTTTAATTGAAAATTCTCAGTAGGTGAGATAGTGTTTTAGAAATTGACCGTTAACAACACAACCAATTTCTCCCCCTTCAAAGTTTCCAAGACAAAAAGAGTTTTCTCCCTCGACCTGATTGATTATGAATGAGCCTAACCATAAATTATAAAATTTTCCATGCTTTCCAGGTTCCTTGTTTCTTTTATGCCACTTGAGAACCTAGTCACCAGGGAGAAAAATCCCGTCTTTGGCAAGTTTGTCAAATATTTTCTTGATGTTGATTAATTATTCCATATACCAATTCTCTTTCCTATTGAAGCTGAACCATTTGGTTAATGCATCTTTGTAGATAATTAGGTTCTTCATTTTATTCTTGCAAATTTTTCATAACCTTAGTACCTAAGTACAGTGGGAAAAAATATCTAGGCTATAGACTAATTGAAAGGGCGAGGTGCCGATAGATTTTTTGGTGCTAATCCTATCTTACCAGAAAAAATATTTTAATGCTACATGAAAATTACGTTTTTTAGAATGTAAGGATTTTCTTACAATTTTAATGATATTTTTATTGGTGGACTCAGCAAGCCTATTTCCCCAGGGATAATAAGCTGTTGAATGTCTTAATTCACTTTGTCATTGTAACAGAAGTTTTGAAAGGCTTCTGAACAAAAAGGTTTGGAATTTTTAGCTATGATATTTCAGGGGCACCCAAAATGTGAAAATATGCTTTCTCTTAGGAAATCCATCACTTCTTTATCATTGATTTTCCTCAACATGACAACTTCAACCCATTTCATGAAATAATCCGTAGTAGTGATAATCCAACGGTGTTGACCGCTTGAAGGGGGGTGTATTTCTCCAATGAAATATAAGCACCATTGTTGAAAATGTGCCTCAATTATGATAGGATTTAGAGGTAATGCCACAAGATTTTTCTTACCCACAAATATCTAACACTGGTGGCAAGCCTTCACCTTCTTATATACATCGCGAAAGAGACTAGGCCAATAGAGGCCACTCCTAAGGATCTTATGGGAAGTGGATCACCACGAAAAATGGTTGCCAAAAACCCCACTATGATGCCGTGTGATTAGATAATAAAATTTGGAGGTAAAATATAGGTCAAAGTATACCTATTGGGTATTTCCAGTATAATTTACTGTTTATAATACGGTAATTTACATCTTTTAATGTAAGAGAATGTCATGCAGATTTACTCATGGTACTTTGAAACTGCATGGTTTGAATATAGATTATAATGTCCCTATACCATTCATATGATGAGAAATCTAGATGAATGGAAGTAGAGTCTAAAATAGGCAACAACAACCGTGACTTCTTATCCTGCTGTTCTTCATTTTCTTTTGCCGAAGTTTCAAGAGTATATTGGTTGATGCCTAATGCATCAAAGTTGGCTTCAGTAAATAACTTGGTTAATCCTTTCCCCTTAACAAACTTGATGGCTTTCAATTCCAAATCATATTCCTAGACCTTCGTGATCCATTTCCCTCTCCTTTCAGTATCATGTTGCAAAATAATATCTCTTATTGCAGGGCGCGGGAGATAAAATATAGACTTAGCCAGTAGAATATACTCCCTAAAGGCCTTAAGAGTTTTAAATAAAGCATATTCTTCTTCTTTATTATATTATATTTAATATCTTCATGTTGAATATCCTTTCTAAAGAATGCCACCGACTGCTCATGCCCCTGTTGATTCTTTTGTAACAGGACAACAATGATGGTATGTTCTGAGGCGAAAGGGAAAATTATAAAGTATTTTGTATAATAGAGGCTAATGAGGATAGGTGCCTCCATAATGGTAGTCTTGATCCTCTCAAAGGAATGCTTTGACTCTTCATCCCATTTAATTTCATTTCCATTTTTAAGAATTGAGGTAATACTTTTTACTATTTTTGCGAAATTAGGGATGAATCTCCTTAAGAAATTAATCTTTCCTAGGAAGGCCTGAAATTCCTTCTTAGTACAAGGAAGAGAGATGGTGTGGATTTATTGCACCCTTTCGAGATCAATATTGACCCCATGATGTGACACAATATGCCCCAATAACTTCCCCTCGGTCATGGAAACGAAGGATTTTTTGGGGTTCAAAGACAGACCGTACCTCCGACATTTATGGAAAATTTCTTCTAAGTGTTTGAGATGCTAGTCATAACTTGAAGAGGAGGTAGTCATGTCATCCAAGTAGATAATTATGAACCAATATTTATCATCAGCGATAACGATATCCATCACTCTCTGGAAGGTGGTTCCAACATTCATCAACGGGAACACCATCTTTTGATACATGAATGTACCCAGGGGGTAGTAAAAGAAGTTTTAAACATATCGTCCCTATGGATACCTATATGCTTATAACCAGAAAACCCGTCGATCATAGAAATGCGGGTTGCTCCTACTACTCGCTGAAGTATGTCATCCATCTTGGGAAGAGGATAATTTCCCTTAAATGAGGCTTAGTTAATATTTCTAAAATCTATACATAGCCTAATCTCACCTTTTTTCTTCCTAACAGGAACAAGATTAGCTACCCAAGTGGACTCTAGCATAATGAAACAATTATCTTAGCATCCAAGAGATTTTTAATTTATTTCTCAATGGGAGGGAGGAGAAGAGGATTAATGTGTCTCAGATTTTGTCTAAAATGTTTGATTCCTTCCTTAGGATTTATCAGTTGACTAGCTGCATCATTGTCGTACTCGTTGACATGGTTAGTGTTATTTATGAGGGGAGGCTGAACAGGGGGTTCATGTAATATTCCCAATTTTTCACATGATATTTGGAATATTAGAGTTCTTAATTTTCTTAATGAATTAAGTAAATAAAAGGGTGGAGGGACCCATAATCCTCAAGATGAATAAATATCCACTTTTTTATGTGTGAATGTGGATTAATTAAACATAGATCTACATAATGGAGTAGTGGAGCAGCTACTAATGTGAATGGAGTGGAGATCATATCTCATTAATGAGATAGATCATGGAGGTTGAAGCAGTCAACTGAGATCATGGAGGGAATCTAATGTAAGATTATAGAGAATTCATGATGAAGTGATGGAGGAAGTAGTGCATTTAGTGCACACATGATGGAGAGGGTGCACATTGCATGTAGACATGATGGAGGACTTGGAGAGATAACACAGTCAACCATGGAGGATTGTGTCCACATGAACAACGCAGTTTAGAAGTAGGCCAGGGCTTGGGAAGGCTCACTTTCTATATAAAGGATATGAAGGCAACATTGGAGGCATGCTTTTTATTATTCATTTGAGATCCGTTTAGATCTAGAATTGTCATTTGACATTCCATGCATTCTTATGCTGTTTAGCTAAGTTTGCAGTGCTGTTTAGCACATGGTGTTCCCGAGTGGGAATCCCACCTTTTCCCTTGAGTAATCTCTAAGGAAGAGGGTTTTACTTCATTCCTCATTAGGCATTGGTGCCACGCTCTTTCCATTCTCTGCAGAACACATACCTTCATGAATTACGCAATTTCTGAAGATCAGTTTGGGAGGTGGAGGTTGTCTTCAGTATTTTAGATCAAGAACCGGTGAAGGAGTATTCATATCACCTTGGAATTGAAGATTAGAATTCCCAGGGATTCATTTTAGATATGGAAATAGGCCAAAATTTATTGACCTCCTATCAGCAGCAGTCCCATCAAGGATTGCGCAGTCCATCATTGCAGATCCAAAGGAGGAAGGAAGTTACTAGTGTTTCAGCTAGTAATTTTGTGAGGGATCATCCCCTCACCTTACCATCACCATTTCCATCATCCTGGAGCTTATTGTAGCACATTTCAGCAGGCATAGAGCCTCTCCCTCTTGTACAACACATTTTTTGTAGCAACTGCATATTCAGTTGCTGCAACTTGAAGGAGGAAGAAGAGGAGGCAAGATCTCAAGCTCCTAGCTTGTAGATCTGAAAGAGGGATCAACCCTCAAAGTTTAGATCTATTTGTATAACATATTGTAGCCATATTTGGATCATATCTAGCTTCATATATGCATAACACAATAGTTAAAGGATCAAACCCTAGGAGGGTGATTTTCCAAAGTCATAGATCTGGAAAATCATTTCTGGGTTATCTTGGGTTCCCATCACATTGGCTAGATCTTGAATCTTGGCATCATCAGAGCTCCTGAGCTCCATAGACATGCATTTAATTTTGTAGCAGCCTCATGTACATCAAAAACAAAAGGGACAACACATTATTTCTTCCTGTAGCTCATCAGTTACGCAGTTCTAGTTGTAGCATGTTTGAATGGTGATTCTAGGCCATCTCTTTGGCTAGATTCCCTCATCTTTTGTACATTGTGTAACTGAATCCTCTCCACATAATAAAAAGTCTTAGCTTCTCTGTATATTCTAATGTTGTCTTTAGATTTATTGTTTACTTAGCTCTAGTCCTTATATTGCGTTTCAGTATTACTGGATTCTCCCTTTTGGGATATTACAATGGCATTAGAGTATGATCTTTAGCTCAACTTGTGGACACTTCATCTTTTGCATCAAAAGAATAAGCATATATTGGAGATATACTATAATGAAGGGATTAAGTTCTGCTACATCTTTGTGGAGAAACATGAAGGATCTCTCCAAGGAGATCAATGAAATGAAGGAAGAAAGGCAGAAAGAAACCCCAAGAAGGTTTCAAGATAGAGAAGGTCCTAGTACTTCTTATTAGCAACAAAGAAGACTGGAGAATCACATATCTCCTCCTAGATCTATTGTGCCCACTTTCTCTGAAAAATGTGAATGGTATAGGAATGAAGGAAGAAGAGAACCTGAGACTCATGAGACTCTCAGTCTATATCTTGAAGAGTACAAAGCACAGTCTAGAGCATTCAAGGAGAAACTAACTCTCCAACAATTCTTCCAAATCAAAGAAGAAAGATGATCCTATAGAAAAAATAGAAGAAAGAGGCACAATATATTCCATTTGCCTACATTTGATGGATATTACACAAGCACTATTAAGGCTTGGAGGAAAGAGTTAGATACATTCTTCAGGCTACATCCTGTAGTTGAAGGAGAGGTTGTCCAAATTGCAGCAATTCATCTTTTAGGTGAAGCCAATGATTGGTGGTTTGGTCACATGGAGCATGCAAAGGTGAATAAATATTCAGATTTATTTCACAAGTTGAGGAAGAATTTTGATGTGAGAAAAATAGAGATGTGCCAAAAGGAGACATTTCCTAAGGAAACAAAGGAGGATGTAAATCTTGTCACTCTGGATAAGGAGTCACTAGATTCACCACTAGCTGCAGAAGTACTTGCATCTAGAGAAGAGACACTTGAAAATTTTCAATATAGTCTTGAGTTTTTGACACATAGAGTCCCATGCATGATTCAGGAGATGCATGAGGAAGAGGAGGAAGATTCTAGTGCGGGTACATTGATAGAAGAACAACGATCACTATTACCAGTGGTTGGAGACACCATTGTCTTGGTTGGAGGAACTCTTGTGTTCTTGCAAGAGGTTCCCACACATCAGTTGATCCAAGGTATGCATGCACTTTCATCACATATTTTTTCAATAGATCTTATTGAAACTTATGGGAACATGCCATCAGGGCCAATGCATAACCAAGGGTTAGAACAAAATGTTGATTTGAAGCAGTAACATATCACTATGCAGAGGACACTTGATCTAATCAAGGAGGAGATGAAAAAATATCCTAGTTTGTAATTCTTAAACTACATTCAACCCTTTGATTTGAAATGTGGGATTTCAAAAGATGGTATGGGCATGATCCTATGTACACTGGCTGGTTATGAGATCAACATTGTGCCTTGCTTTGAGACAACATATACATCAACTTGCAGATCTACAACACTGTTAAGGAGTAGCAGTGAGAAGAGGAGGACCCATTCCTCATGGGAGAAATCATATGGAAGCTTCAATCATGAAGAAATGGAGAGAAAGATGATAAATGGTAGAAATCTTGAGATGAGGAATATTTTCTCCTTTCTAGATGGCACTTTCTCAATGAGCATCTCACATCTCAAAGAGAAACTTCTACCTGCAGCAGATCCAAAACCTCATTGGTTTTGGGAGGCCATTGATGAGAAGAAGGTCTCACTAAGAGATCTCATTGGAGGTGCACTTCAACATTTCAGGGAGTGCAAAGTTCTTCATCAGCTTAAGGTGGATGTTATACTACAAAGGGAGGATACCATGTTTATGCAGTACATCATTCATCATCCACATTGGGATGAGTGGGTGAGGATGATAAGCAAGGGGTTGCATGACCACATGCATATATATGACATGGGATAGCAAGAAGCTTGGTTACGCTGGTTTCTCTTGGGTAAGTTTGGTTACTACCCAAAGGATCCTATTTCTTTAATCCATGCCTTGAAAAACACTCATGAAATGAAGAAGGAGGCATGGTTGCGCTGGCTGCTCTTGGGTGAGTATGGTTACCACCAAATAGCTCATATTTTCTTGACTCATGCCTTGTGTATCAATGATAGTATGTAGCAAAGGAAGGCATGTTCAATTTGGTTGTCCTTAAGAGAGTTTGGCCATCACATGAAATCTCCAATGTCTATGCGTTTGGTATTTTATAAAACTTGGCATGATACTCTCATGATGTGTATTAATGGTGCTTACTTGTATTGGGATGATGTGACATCCCATCTATCTGTCAGTATGTTTTTACTCCATGATGCACATGAGGAGGTGAAAAGGTAGCAATATCTCTTGTTGCTTTGGTTGCTTTTGGAGGAGTTTGGCTTGTCCATATTGCATGGTAGAGATGGAGGATGGCAGTAAGAGGCCCTACTCCGGTGGTTACTATTGGGAGAATATGGTTTGACATATTTATCTACCCATATATCTCTATTTATTCTTTTGCATAATGTTAGAATGAAGCTTGGATCCAACAAGGCCAACAGGACTAAATATGAGGCCATGTTAATGCTCAATTTACTTCATGAAACATGGGATGAAGAAATGCTTTGTGAGATGGGACTTTCCCTTTGTGGGAAGAACCACTTTATTTTATGTATCTCATGTATTTATGATGATTTTGGACATCATATGGTTGTCACTTGGTACTTCTTGGATAAAGGAGGACATCTAAGTAGACAGTTGGAGGTCATTCTATGCATTCTTAAGAGACAGCTTGGGAACCAAACATGCATAAAACATTGCAGAAAATCGAGGAGGCCTTCCTTATGTGGATGCCATTTGGAGGGGATAGATGGATTTGCATCTAATTTTGTAGTTGTTTGAGGACAAGAAACATTTTTCTGGGGAGGACTGTAATATTCCCAAATTTTCACATGATATTTGGAATATTAGAGTTCTTAATTTTCTTAATGAATTAAGTAAATAAAAGGGTGGAGGGACCCATAATCCTCAAGATGAATAAAGATCCACTTTTTATGTGTGAATGTGGATTAATTAAACATAGTTCTACATAATGGAGTAGTTGATCAACTACTAATGTGAATGGAGTGGAGATCATATCTCATTAATGAGATAGATCATGGAGGTTGAAGCAGTCAACTAAGATCATGGAGGGAATCTAATGTAAGATCATAGAGAATTCATGATGAAGTGATGGAGGAAGTAGTGCATTTAATGCACACATGATGGAGAGGGTTCACATTGCATGTAGACATGATGGAGGACTTGGAGAGACAACACAATCAACCATGGAGGATTGTGTCCACATGAACAACGCAATTTAGAGGTAGGCCATGGCTTGGGAAGGCTCACTTTGTATATAAATGAGATGAAGGCAACATTGGAGGCATGATTTTGATTATTCATCTGAGATATGTTTAGATCTAGAATTTTCATTTGACATTCCATGCATTCTTATGCTCTTTAGCTAAGTCTGTAGTGTTGTTTAGCATAGGGTGTTCCCGAGCGGGAATCCCACCTTTTCCCTTGAGTGATATCTAAGGAAGAGGGTTGTAATTCATTCATCATCAGGAATTTGTGCCACACTCTTTCAATTCTCTACATAACACCTTCCTTCCAGAATTACGCAATTTCTGAAAATCAGTTTGGGAGGTGGAGGTTGTCTTCAATATTTCAGCTGTAGAACCAGTGAAGGGGTATTTCTATTACCTTGGACTTGAAGATTAGCATTCCTAGGGCTTCATTGCATATATGGCATCAAGCCAAGATTTATTTACCTCCTATCAGTAGTAGTCCCATCAAGGATTGCGCAATCCATCATTGCAGATCCAAAGGACGAAGGGAGTTACTAGTATTTCAACTAGTAATCCTGTGAGGGATCATCCCATCACCTTGCCATCACCATTTCCATCAGCCTGGAGCTTATTGTAGCACATTTCAGTAGGCATAAAGCCTCTCCCTCTTGTACAATGCAGTTTCAGTAGTAGATGCATATTCAATTGCTGCAACCTGAAGGAGGAAGAAGAGGAGGCAAGATCTCAAGCTCCTAGCTTGTAGATCTGAAAGACGGATCGTCCCTCAAAGCTTAGATCTGTTTGCATAACATATTTCAACCATCTTTGGATTAGATCTAGCTTCATATCTGCATAACCCAGTAGTCAAAGGATCAAACTATAGGAGGGTTATTTTCCAAAGTCATAGATCTAGAAAATCCTTTCTGGGTTACCTGGGTCAGCATGTTTGCAGGGTGATTCTAGGCCATCTCTTTGGCTAGATTCCCTCATCTTTTGTACATTGTGTAAATGAATCCTCTCCACATAATAAAAAGGCTCAACCTCTCTGTATATTCTAATGCTGTCTTTAGATTTATTGTTTACTTAGTTTCAATCCTTATATTTTGTTTTAGTATTACTACATTCTCCCTTTTGGGATATTACAGTTCGTCAGGCCTCTATCCTCTTTATAAAATTTATTAAGGATGAAGACACTGAAAATTATCTTGATTTCTAGGGGGGAATTTCAGTTTGGTGGATTGGAACGAAATTTAGGTTGTACTAGAGGATTCATGAGAGGTGGAGGGATTTCTCTGTTTCCCACCTTCAGGCGTTGGATTTATTAGTTAATGACTTGATCGACTTTGAAATTTCCTCTATCTTCTTATCTTGGGAGGAAGAAGAAGCAAGAAATTAAGGAGATGCATCAACCATATTCTTCTTTCCATTAGAACTATTATCTCGAGAGGCACATTTTCCCATAGCGATAAGGTTCCCGTCACAAGCACATGTCTTATATTGGGTGTTAGTGAGAGTGGAAGGTTCTCTTTCTCACAAGGTGTATGAAAAGTCGTCATAGAGAGCTATGGAATAAAATAAAATAGTAGAGGTATCAGAAGGTCGAACGTCGGCGGGAAAAAGGTTATAACATTTAGTAAACCTTTTATTAAAATCAAAGAGTGACTCATCAGGTTTCAATTTTAGGGTAAAAAATTATTGGATTTATAAATGATTAATATTTTTAGCACCATAATGTTGTGAAAATAACTCAATTAACCCATCCATAGTATTAATACTGTTTGGGGCAAGGGTTCTAAACCATTTCCAAGCCTCACCTTCCAAAATCTGCACAAAAAGTCTCATGTAGATGTCATCATATTCAACGCCCATATTCTCACAGAAGGTCCTGGAATTTGACTACATGTTCTTCAACGGTTCTGTCCCATTCGTTATCAAAACTTGGTAAGTTTTTATCATATTTTTGTGGAAAATAATGAAGAGCCCCCTGTAGGTTAAGGGGTGGATAACTGGCATTCACCCAAGCATTCATCAGCTGACTACCTAGATCATTGTCATAGTCATCGACAAGGTTAGCATTGTTTATGAGGGGACGCTGAACAAGGGGTTAATTAGGCCTATGTCCTCTTTATACCATTTATTGAGGATGAGGACGATGAAAAGGATCTTAATTTCTAGGGGGGAATTTCAATTTGGTGGATTGGGATGAAAGTTAGGTTGTACTAGAGGATTCACAGGAGGTGGAGGGATTGATCTATTCCCCACCTCTAGGTGTTCGATTTATCAGTTAATGACTTGATCAACTTTGAAATTTCCTATATCTTCTTATCTTGGGAAGAAGAAGAAGTATGAAATTGAGGAGATGCATCAACCATCTTCTTCTTTCCATCAAATATATTATCTTGAGACGAAAATTTTACCATGGTGATAAGGTTCCCTTCACAAGCACATGCCTTAGATTGGGTGTCAGTGAGAGTGGAAGGTTCTCTTTATCACAAGGTGTATGACAAGTCGTCATCGAGAGTTATGGAATAAGCTACAATAGTAGCAGCATCAGAAGGTCAAACATTGGCAGGAAAAAGGTTATAACATTCAGTAAACCTTCTATTAAAATTAGAGAGTGACTCATCAGGTTTAAATTTTAGGGTAAAAAATTATGTGAGCCATAATTGATTACTTTTTTTAGCACCATACTGTTGCAAAAATAACTCAATTAACCTATCCATAGTATTAATACTATTTGGGGCAAGGGTTCTAAACCATTTCTGGGCCTCACGTTCCAAACTCTGCACACAAAGTCTCATGTATATGTCATCATATTCAACGCCCATATTCTCAAAGAAGGTCCTAGAATTTGACTACGTGTTCTTCAATGATTTTGTCCCCTTTTTTAACAAACCTTGGTAAGTTTTCATCATATTTTTGTGGAAAATCATGAAGAGACCCCTGTAGGTTAAGGAGGCGATAACTTGCATTCACCCAAGCATTCATGGGTGGTGGAGAAGGTGGAGAAGGTAGTAAAGACTGGTAAGTTGAAGGCAGAGGACTATTCTGTGGTGTATATGGGCGAGGGAAAGATGAATAGAAAAACTAAGAAGTTAATTATGACGGTATAGACTAAGAATTTGAGTGGAGAGAGGAATATTTTTCTGGTATTCTCGGGTGAGGAGGCAATGGATTATTTTTCTTAAAATCGTTAATGTATCTCCTCCTATTTTCTATGGTAACCAAAAATTTAGGGTCTTCTAAAGGAGAGTGACTAACCTCAAACGTAGACCTATTCAACCTCTGGGGTGTATCCATATTGAATGGATAACGAAAATTACAAATAAGTAAAGTTTTAATCATACAAAGTTACAAATTTTTTTCTTTTAATTAGTTTCATGTGAAAGATACAAAGGCGTATCTCAGATAGGGTACCTCTGCAATGGTGGATCCAAACTTATATCCTCAGTCATTATCATCATCTAGGAACATTCAGATTTGGCCAATCTTGCTCATATTCTTGCACTAATACTTCCCAATTCTGATGGATATTCTGGTGTGTTCAGGAAACCTGCTGTAATAACCTTGGTAAAAAATTAATGTAAAAAAAAATAAGACCATGGTTGATGGGACACATATTCCAAGCTGAATGGCGGGAAAAACATCCTTGCTAGTGTTCACTTCAGTTTATTATGGCGAAGGAAATTGGAAAAGGCAATGGAAAAGGCTTTAGAAAGGCAAAGTGACATTTATTGGCATTTATTTATGAAAATAATGGAAATTAGGAGAAAAGGAAGGTGAAAGGTCACATGTTGCATGTGAGGAGGAAAATGAAGGAAAATAATGGAAAATGGAGAAAACAAAGGCCTCATTAATAAAAAGGCTTCTAAGGATCAGTTGGTAAGATTTTGCTCGAGCTTTTGGTCAGTGCATTTTTAGAGCTCTGTCATTATGATCTCTCTCTCATACTCTTGGATACTTAAAGTTTTCTTGGATCACTCTTGGAGAGTGTGTATACTTAGTGATTTGGAGCAAGAAGGAAAAAGAAGAGCAAGAAAGCACAAGCGGATATCAGGATCAGGATCAACGTATTCCAAGCTGAATGGTGGGAAAAACATCCTAGTGGGTGTTCACTTCGATTTATTATGGCTAAGGAAATTGGAAAAGGCAATGGAAAAGGCTTTAGAAAGGAAAAATGACATTTATTGGCATTTATTTATGAAAATAATGGAATTAGGAGAAAAGGAAGGTGAAAGGTCATAGGTTGCATGTGAGGAATAAAATGAAGGAAATAATGGAAAATGAAGAAAAAAGAGGCCTCATTAATTAAAAGGCTTCCGAGGATTAGTTGGTAAGATTTTTCTCAAGCTTTTTGTTAGTGAATTTTTGGGGCTCTCTCATTATTCTCTCTCTCTCATACTATTGTATACTTAGAGTTTTCTTGAGCACTCTTGGAGAGTCTCGATACTTGGTGATTTGGAGCAAGAAGGAAAAAGAGGAGGAGGAAAGCACAAGCGAGCATCAAGATCATCAGCTGCAACAATATTTGATTGCAGGTACCGAGTTACATGGATGTTTTCCTCACTAGTTTTGGCATGCATGGTGTATGCATGTGGATTTTCATAGCCTTTCCATTTCCTGGAAAACCATGGTGTTGTGGGTTTATTTCCATTGATTGTTTTCTGGTTGGTTCTAATGATTCCTTTAGCTATGGGTTGAGTTATTAGTTCTTGGAAGCCTTGGTTGGATAAATGCTATGGAAGCCCTAGGTGGGTTAAGTTACTAGTCCTGGAAGCCCTGGTTGGACAAATTTTTTGGAAGCCCTATAACAGTTAGGGTTGAGCTACTAGTCCTGGAATTCCTAGTTGGAAAAAAAAAATCTGAAGCCTTCGAAAAACTTGGATAGAGACCAATATGTGATGGTTGTGATATTCAACAATGAGGCGGAGTCATTGGTTGAGGGTTGAGGTGGTTTGGCCTCTGGAAGCCCTATATTGATTGTGATTGATGTGTTTGATGAGATCCCACATTCATGCTTGGAATATGGCACAGGGGGTGATTGGCTGAAGAGAGACTTGGCTCAGCTAATCTATGGTTGGGTGGAACATGGATGTCCCATCTCCAGTTGGGTTTTACATTCAATAATGAAGAGCTAATTCCTCTGATATTCAGTATGCAAATGTACTAGTTTATGTATGGATTTTATTGCTATTGTATCCATTGTATTTCTATTGTTATTGTGATGGTTATAAGCATGTATTTGATCAATGATAATGTATGGATCTATCTATGTTTTTACCTATAAATGAATACACAATGTATCTATGAAAAAATAGATTGTATTATATTAGATGATGTATGGGATAAATGCTTCTTAGATATTCTCATATAAGTAAGAGACCCCCATGTTTAAATATGTTGTTTATACTTGTAGATGAAATGTTTAGCTAAGTCTGCAGTGCTATTTAGCACAGGATGTTCTCGAGCGCGAATCCCACCCTTGCCCATGGGGGACTTTGAGTGCCTATTCTGGGAAGGTATTTCTGATATACTATTCATCATCAGGCATTGGTGCCATACTATTCCTACTCTCTGTAGAACATATACACTCATAATTTACGCATTTATGAAGGAGGGTTTGAGAGGAGAGGTTGTCTTCAGTATTTCAGCTGAAGAACCGATGAAGGGTTTTTCCTATCACCCTGTACTTCAATATCAGCATTCCTAGAACTTCATTTCAGATCTGGCATCAGGCCAAACATTATTCACCTCCTATCAATAATATTCCCATCAAGGATTGCCCAATCCATCATTGTAGATCCATAGGAGGAAGGAAGTTTCTAGCACTTCAGCTAGAAATCATGTGAGGGATCATCCTCACCTTGCCATCACTGTTTCCATCATCTTGGAGATTATTTGCAGCATATTTTAGCAGGCTTGAGTCTCTCCCTCTTGTAAAATGTAGTTTTTCTAGTAGCTACATATTCAGTTGCTGCATTTTGAGGAGGAGGAAGAAGCCACAAGATCTCAAGCATCTAGTTTGGAGATCTGAAGAAGGGATCAACCCTTCAAGATTAGATCTGGTTGTACATCACATTGCAGCCATCATATGGTCATATCTAGCTTCAGATCTGCATAACCCAGCAGTCAAGGGATCAAACCCTAGGAGAGTGAATTTCCAATCTCATAGATCTGGAATTTCCTTTTTGGGTTATCTTGGGTTTTCATCATAGTGCCTAGATCTTGAGTCTTAGCATCATTAGAGCTCCCGAGCTCCATAGATCTGCATTTCCATTTAAGCCAATAGCTGTAAGATCATCATCAGCTGAAGGGATAGCATAGTATTGATTCCTGCAACTCTCCAGTTACGTAGTGCTTATTTTGGCAGGATTTCAGGGTCATTCTAGGCCATCTCTTTGGCTAGAATACCTCTAATTTGTACACTGTTGTAACTGAATCATCTCCATATTAATAAAATGGCTCATCTATTCTGTGTATATCCGTGTTGATCATAATTTTACATGTACATTTTCTGTGTTTTAAATATTGTGTTTGTGTATCAATGCATTATTCCATTTTTGGATATTACAGTTGGACCAACACTCTGGAAGCCCTAGGTGGATTGAGTTACTAGTCTTGGAAGCCATGGTTGGACAAGTGCTCTGGAATCCCTGTAACATTTGGGGTTGAGTTACTAGTCCTGGAAGCCTTGGTTGGAAAAAACACTCTGGAGCCCTCAAAAAACTTGGATAGAGACCAATCCATGATGGTTGTGATGTCAAACCGTGAGGTGGATTAATTGGTTTAGGGTTGAGGTGGTTTGGCCTCTAGAAGCCTTGGATTTATTGTGATTGATGTGTTTGATGAGATACCACATTCATGCTTGGAATATGGCACAGGGGTGATTGGCTAAAGAGAGACTTGGCTCAGCCAATCTATGGTCAGGTGGAATGTGGAAGTCCCATCTCTGGTTGGGTTTTACATTTAGTAATGAAGAGCTCATTCCTCTGGTATTTGGTATGCAAATGTACTAGATTATGTATGTATTTTACTGTTGTTGTATCCATTGTATTTATGTTTCTATTATGCTAGTTATAAGCATGTATTTGATCAGTGACGATGTATGGATCTATCTATTTTTTTACCTATAAATGAATACACAATGTATCTATGGCCAAATAGACTATAACGTAGCCTATTATGTAGGGGATAAATTATTTTTAGCTATTCTCAGAGACCCCCATGTTTAAATCTGCTATTTATACCTGTAGATGCAATGCTTGTGACATGCTTAACAAAATACTTGTCATGGATAGGAAGGGTCCAAATGAGTTCTTGATGATGTGATTGCTTACGTACATTTGTTTTAATGTTATTTATAATCTCCTAGAGTTTCATGAAGTTCTGGGCAGTGACCTAGGATCTATGACTAAAAAGGTGGCACAAATACTAGAGTTGCATGCACAGAACTAACCAAACTGGGCCCTGACCGCTACCCTGCCTTGGCATGCCCATGGCTATAGGATTTTAGTTTCCACCTTACCATTTCATGCCCGTGGATAAGGGTCAAATTGTTCAAACTATTAGTCTCCCTCAGTTTTTAGGGGCCTGGAAGGTTGGGTTACCTCCTAAGGGTGTTTTTGTTGCTGTGTAAGGTGTGTTTGTCATGTTTCCGTCGGTTCCACTTCCTTAAGGTAATCTAGGAGGTTGAATCTCATATTAGTAGCCTATCGTCACATGTTTACCCTGGTTGGCTAGTTACTTGGGTAGATGTGGAAAGGGGGTGTTACATAGTGGTATCATAACGTGGTTGCACTCTCCTTGGGAAATGTATGGTTTTCGTTCTCTTTGGATGGTGTCTAGTTTCTAGTCTCTTTGTGTGATATTTGATACCACAGAGTGGTATCAGAGCATGGTTGTGCTATGATTGGGATGTGTGTGTTTGTCATGCATACATGTCAATTGCATGTGTTCCTCATGATTATGTTCTATGTGCTTGTTTTGTATGCATGGTGGTGGTGTTTCATTTTTTTCTCTTTGTGTGATATATGATACCACAAAGTGGTATCAAAGCATGTTTCAACCCTTAGATTGAATGGAAAATGTGTGGATCATGTGTTTATGTTGGTTGTATGCGGGTGTAATATTCTTGTGGTGTATGTGTGATTGTTGCATTTGCATGGTGTTGTTCATGGTTACAATGATGTCGCCATGGGAAATTTTTTGGTGTCATTGGGACATGTTTCGTCATGTGTATATGACTGGTTGTGTGTTTTTCATGTTTATGTACTAGCCGTGTATGCTTTATTACATGATGCTACATTTTGTACATGCATTGATTGTTTATGCTTGGTTACATATTGGTCATACTTGTGTGTTGTCCGTGTATTCTTTCTTATGTGATGTGATAAGTGGGACATGCATGGGTCATTCATGATTGATTATATATGTCAAGTGGGCGCATATGGTCAAGTTTGCATTGGTTTGATTGAGGTTTTTGTGCATAAGGTCATTGTATGCAATTAGGTCATCATGATGATATTGGTATGTTATGATGCTAATGTGTTGGCTAAGATAGAGCAGGAGATATAGACCATTAAAGTGAAGTTGCAACATTGGACCTCGAGGTAAGAGCATATCTTCATACAAATGCACATGTTTGGCATGGAGACATGTGATTCATGGTTGTTGTAAGCATTAGGGTTACTTATATGTTTTTCATTCTATTATTATGGTTACATAGGTGATAAATACTAGTTGATCAATGTAGTTATATGCATTATGGTTATGAGTATTCCTTTCATTCTATTGATGCTATGGTTGCATATATGATAGATGCTAGTTGATTAGTGCAGTTATATGTACATGTGTCAGATAGTCATGAATGATAGTAGCCTGTGGTGGTATGCATTGCTATTGTTGTTTGATGTTAGATGAATTATATGTTGTTTATGAGCATGTTATGGGTTAACTTGTTGTTGTTGTATGCTAGTAGCTTGATGATTATGTTATATGTCATTGATGAGCATGGTATATGTTAATTTATTGTTGTTATATGCTAGTAACTTGATGCTTAGGGTTATTTCATTAATATTTGATGTTATATGTATCATATTGCTTTGCATTGGCATATTCAGATGGTTAGGGTTATTACATTCATGTATGAGTCGATATATTTGTGATATTGTATTGTACTAATCTAGGTTGACTGTGTGTATGTGATTTTTATGCATGAATGACAATTGTTTATTAGTTTATGATGTGAACACATTAGTTAGCCAATGTTATGGATATCATGATCTTATTAATGTTTGAGTTGATGTGTTGTGAAGTTATATTGTGCTAATCTAGATTGATTTTGCAGACAAGATAGCCTCCCCTAAGATACATTAAGGTATTAGTTTTCTTATGTTGTATACTTGGTGGTTGACCGTTTGACTAGGTCATCTATTTTGTGTTTGAGTGTTTGGTGTCTATTATGTCTTCTAGTTGTTTATCTAACATGGTAAATTTATAGTTTGTTTGAATGTTTGATTGATCGTATGATATGAGTATGTGTTTGTAAGATTGTATGAATAATTATTTTGTTTTAAGATGGTTGTTCTAACACATGTGTTGAGATAGTTGGTATATACTTAAGTGTAAGTAGGTGATAGTTGTAGCATTATTTATTACAACCGATGAATGTGAGTTGGTTGTTTATTATGACATGTTTGTTAGTCTTAGTAAATTTTGATTTCGAATTGATAGATGTGTTGTCTTGATGTTGATACATATGGTTGACATGTGTGTTTTTATTTACAAGGCAACATGATTTGCACAACAAGGTAAGATACTAGCTTGTTGGTATGTTTATTTATGCACTGAAATTTATGTGTTTATGGCAGAATGATGCAGGGGATTGCATGGAAAAAGAGACTTCCATGAAATCTTTGAAAAGGATCAGGTTGATTTTTCCCTTGAGAGCTTTGGGAACCATGGGGATTGAGTCAGGGTGTTTTCTTCTAGCCTTGTGTTGTTGGTATCTTGTGATTTGTTGTGCTTGGTTTATGGTCTTGATTGCGTCTAGTGCATGATCATGCCACTTTTTTGTGGTGTCATATTGATTTTGGTTTTCATGGTCTTCTTCTTGTTTTTCTTGTTCTTTCCTTTTGTGTTTTGAGTGTCTTGGGAATTGGTTGGGGGAAAGAGGAAAGTAATGGAGCTCGGGGAAAGTTGTGTGGTACCCAAGAGGTAATGTAAGGCTTGGATGAAGCTTGGTGCATGAGTAAGCACAATGTAAGGTGAGAATATGACACTCGGCTGGATTGGTTGGGTCCATTGTGGTAAATGAATGGTGGTAGTATAGACATGAGAAAGGAAACAAAAAAGGTAAATAAAGTGGATTTGAGGTGTTATATGCCTTGGCTATGTTGGCAATTGTTTTTCTCAATGTTGTGCATGTTTTACACACATAAAGGGAGTTATCTTAACCTAGACCTTATGATATCTGGTAATTATGCTGTGATAATGATTATGATGATATTTACATTTATGCATGTATGTATGTATACATGTACGTATGTATGTATGTATGTCGTGTCTAAAAAGGTCATTATGGATCATAATTTTTTTATATTAATGATATATATATATATATATATATATATATATATATATATATATATATCTGTGTGTGTGTGTGTGTGTTGCTATATTACAAGGTTTTCAAGGATCATTCTTGTGGACGAATGATTTATTTTGTAGGTGAATGGCATGAAGAGGTTCTTGGTCTTATGAAGAATCAGTTGGGGAGAGTATCCCTAAAAGATATACAAGGTCGATACATGTGGATATGAATTGATATTATATGCTTGTACTATTCATATGTTTATGTTTTGGATAGGTAATGATGAGGGGTAATCAACGAAGTGAAAGTAGTTTGAGTTGCGACATGCTAGGATAAGTATGGATAGTGGAAATACACTAGAAGAAAGGTTGCTTGTGGGGTAAGTGTGTGGTCTATGGATTTGTAGTACTATTGTTGTGTATATGTTGTGCAAGTTGTGTACTTAGAGATTGTACCTATGGTGATGTGTAATGTTGCATATGTAGTATTGTGTACATATAATGTTGTACGCCTATTGTATATATGGTGTTGGGTGTAAATTGCATATGCAGTGCTATGTATAGATGGTGTTATGTACATCTAGGATATGTGGTGCTGTGTACATATTATACTGTGTGTATGTTGGATATGCAGTGTTGTGTGCATATGGTGCTAAGCGCATGTTCAATATGCAGTGCTGTGTACATATGGTGTTATGTACATGTTGAATATGTAGTGCTATGTAGATATACTGTTGTATGTGTGATGTACATATGGTACTATGTACATTTGGTGTTGTGTGTGTGATTTTACAGGATGTTGTTGGCAATATGATGCAATGTGTTGTCCTTGATGGCAACCTACTTGATGAAGTTGTCCTTGATGGAAACCTACTTGATGAGTTGCGTTTTGATAGAAACCTATCTATTAAAGATGTAAAAATTATGTATCTACAGATCAGTTCAGAAGTAGAAGAAAAAGGAATTTCAGTAAGTGCCAGAGAAATGATAAATATAATATGTCACAATGTATACGCTACTTTTATGAGGAAACCCGCATATGGATTCAATGTATACACTACTTTTGTGAAAGAAACCCGCGTATACATTCAGGACTAGTATATACGCAACTATTTTGAAGAGAAATCATGTATACACACAGATACGAATGCTCCAAGTCGCGTATGCCTTTTGCGCTCTAAAAACTATGATACCTAGGGGCATTACCATGGTATTGGCCCACTGTATTGAGCGCTGGATTATCTGTTTGATCCCGTCCAGGAATACCATTAGCGGTTGAGTGGTTTTGACTCATGGTATTGACAAAGGCTAAATCTATATAAGGAGAAGAAGATCATAGTGCAAGGGAGTGCATAGGTCCGGGTTTTAATGAATACTTCACTCTGAAGTATATCTGCATGGAATGGGTAACATTTTATTGATTGATCTGAATTAATAATGCACCTATGAAGAAAATTATGAAGAGGGATCTCTAGATTTGAAATGACTATGTATTTTCTAGATCTGTTTATGGAATGTTTAGATCTGTGATCTGGCGAATCTTTGCTGAAGTAAAGGGTGAGATCTGAGTTATCTGTTCTGAAGAGCTGCATAGTTCTGAAAAGTTACAGATCTATACGCATGTTCATCTCAGCGAAAGCGCGTATATACGCAGGTTTGTTTCAACAAAAGCGCGTATGAAATCAAAGGTCAATTCTGAAATAGTTGCAGATCTATACGCAGGTTTGTCTCTGTGAAAGTGCATATATACGCAGGTTTAGTGAAGTAAAAGCGCGTATGGAATATAGGGTTTTGCTGAAGTGTGTGGAATGAAATGTCTGATATGTTTTGCTATTTTACTGCTATTTGTCAATGATGTATTCATATAGATCTGGGTTGTTTGAATGGTGATTATGCTACTGATTATGTTGATTAAATATCAAGTTGTTGGTTGATTGGTTGATGATTCAATGAATGAATTGATGGGGTTATAAGTTTCAGTCTGATGTATGTTGAGCTTAAATGTGTGGAGTGGGTCCAGTCTGAAAATCTGATGAAAAGTGGCCTACAAGGTATGTTGTGTGGAAGCTGTTGGATATAATATGAAAATTGATGAAACATGGTCCGCAGTGGTGCTGAGGGTCAAAGCCTTCATTGAGGGGGTTGTAGCTCCCTTCCAGTGGTAGCTGGTAAACAAGAGCAGAGGATAGTAGCTCCCTTTCAGGAGAGGCTGGTAAACGAGAGCAGGGGATAGTAGCTCCCTTCCAGGAGAAGCTGGTAAACGAGATCAGGGGGTTGGAGCTCCCTTGCAGTAGTGGTTGGAGAATGAGAGAAGGTTGCAACCTTCTGCAGGTGGGTGCCTGCGTGCTGGTATGAGTCTGCGGCAGTACAAAATTGTAAGAAGTTTTATTTATAGTAAATATTGAAGACAGAGATGACAACAGCGGTGGTTTTCTCCCGAATTGGGTTTCCACCTTAAATACTAGTGTTCATGTGTGTTGCTTATGTGTGATGGTTTATTCTGTTATTACTGCACATGCTTACTGCATACTAAACATGTAATGATCTAAGTAAAGAATTAAATGCATAATAAGATCTCTGGACATACTCAAGTTTTCTTAAGGATATCTGCGTGTATACGCGAGTTGGGTTCAGTAAAGTAGCGTATGGTTTTAAGAGAAAGAAAAAGTAAAATTTTTTCAGTCAGCTCTAAATACTGATTCACCCCCCCTCTCAGTATTTTTCCCAACAGATGTCTTGTGTGCATGTGGTGATGTGTAAATGTTGTACATATGGTGCTGTGTGCAAGTGGTGCCATGTACATGTCGTGCATGTGGCACTATGTACATATGGTGTCGTGTAAATGTCATGCATGTGGTGCTGTGTACATGTGGAATTGTGTACACATTATACAGGTGGTGCTGTTTACATTTGGAAACATGTACACATTGCACAGGTGGTGCTGTTTACATTTGGCGTCATGTACACATTGCACAGGTGGTGATGTCTACATGTGATGGTATGCACATGTTGTGTAGGTAGTGTTGTTTACAGGTGGTACTGTGTACATGTTGTGCATATGGTAATGGTAAACATGGGGTAATGTGTGCATGTCGTACATGTTGTGTTGCGTGCATGCGATACTATGTATGTACATGGTGTAGTCATGGTATCAGGACGTTTATTTGTTGTATGGTACTATGTATATGTATATGAATTGTGTTGTATTGTACTCCGAGTGAAAGTGTATGTGTTGTATGCTGGTGTAGGTGTATGTATTGTACATTGGGTGTAGGTGTATGTGTCATGCCGGTGTGGGTGTATGTATTATGTGGTTTTATATGCCTTGTGTGGATGTACATGTTTTAAACTATGTGTATGTGTACATGAGTAAAGAGAAGAACGGGCATTGGGTGCTTGCCAGGTGTGGCAACCAATGCGGTGTATGTACAGAAAGAGAAAAGGTAGAAGAACAAACTGATGAAGGATAAGCATCAATATTTTATTTCAGTCTTGTTATGCGTGTGATATGTGATTCTGACTTATGATGGTTACATGGGATTTATGATTATGGTTTATGGTGATTTCATGTGATTCATGATTTTAATTTATGATGGTTGTGTTTTGAGCTAACTCGATGTGATCTGTTTATACATGATGATTTGATCAAACATCTAGTTTGAATTGTTGTGACAGGAAGTAAATATTATTGCAAGTGTAACTTATTGGCGAGCTACCAACGAGGTATGATTTGAGTTTATTTAAATTTATTTTGAATCTAATGACAGTTATGTGCTTGGTACAGCAAGCACAAAAATGCCCGGTTTAGGATGGTTGAAGCCGATTGCAAGAATTAGTAGCATCAACAGTGAAAGGAATTGTAACATGTAGTAGTATACTGGTAAATCACTTTAGGAGCAGGGCTATTGTGGGACACTGGTACCCATTAGTGTCCATTGAGTTCCATGAGAATTCTATGACTAGTATGATGGTTTGAGGCAGGGATATGCCTTGGTTTTTATTTCGTCTGATGTGAGGAAGCCTTACCAAAGGATGGACTGCCCTAGATGGGGGTACTAGTGGAACTTGGAAGGTGAGTGACTGCATGGAAGGGGGTGACCAGATTGTATGAGGGACTGTGTAGCAGAGAAGGGAAGTCCGGGGATGGATTTTTTTGGTCATTAGAATTGCCAGATGGAATAAAATGCACATTGGGAGTGTGCCCTCGAAAAATGAGTCAATAACTATTCACTGAGAGGACAAGTGGTGCATGATTGTAGCACTGGGAATTAGATGCAACTTTGACTTGGCAGTGGAATTTGGACTTTCTAGGAAGGAGGTGAATCCTGGTATTACCTTGAGGGTGGAGGTGTAGGCCTCTGGATTCCCTTGTTGATTAATAAGGGCATTGTATCCTTTTATTTGATGGTTGATAAAACGTGTATATGAGTATATTATTGTAAATACTGTATCAAGTTGGTTTAAAAAGCTCCACAGAGAGTATGGTTATTTTCTAGTTGAAGCAAATGTGCTTGAGTATATGTGGTTTTTATTATAAATACCATAATGAGCTATGTTATAAAGCTACAGTAAATGATATGTTTGTCATGTTTCAGCAATGGTCATTGAAAATATTGCAACGAGCTGTGTTATAAAGCTCCATGAGTAGTATGTTTTGTTTTCAATAGTCTTGTTGGTTATAGGTGTCATTGAACACCAAGAACTGTGTTCCCCCAAGGGGGAGGCTTCTGTAAAAATCCTGGTAAAAAAATCATGTAAAAAAACTAGAAGATCACAATTGATGGGACACATATTCCAAGTTGAATGGTGGGAAAAAAATCCTACCGGGTGTTCACTTCGATTTATTATGGCTAAGGAAACTGGAAAAGTCAATGGAAAAGGCTTTAGAAAGAAAAAATGGCATTTATTGGCATTTATTAGCATTTATTTATGAAAATAATGGAATTAGGAGAAAAGGAAGGTGAAAGGTCATATGTTGCATGTGAGGAATAAAATGAAGGAAATAATGGAAAATGAAGAAAATAGAGGCCTCATTAATAAAAAGGCTTCCGAGGATCAATTGGAAAGATTTTGCTCAAGATTCTTGTCAGTGAATTTTTGGGGCTCTCTCATTATTATCTCTCTCTCATATTATTGGATACTTAGAGTTTTCTTGGAGCACTCTTGGAGAGTCTCGATACTTGGTGATTTGGAGCAAGAAGGCAAAAGAGGAGGAGGAAAGCACAAGCAAGCATCAAGATCATTAGCTGCAACAATATTTGATTTCAGGTACCGAGTTACATGGATGTTTTTTTCACTAGTTTTGGCATGCATGGTGTATGCATGTGGATTTTCATAGCCTTTCCATTTCCTAGAAAACCATGGTGTTGTGGGTTTATTTCCATTGATTATTTTTTGGTTGGTTCTAATGATTCCTTTAGCTATGGGTTGAGTTATTAGTTCATGGAAGCCTTGGTTGGATAAATTCTCTGGAAGCCCTAGGTGGGTTAAGTTACTAGTCTTGGAAGCCCTGGTTGGACAAATTTTCTGGAAGCCCTATAACAGTTAGGGTTGAGTTACTAGTCCTGGAATTCTTGGTTGGAAAAAAAACTCTGGTGCCTTCGAACAACTTGGATAGAGATCAATATGTGATGGTTGTGATATTTGATAATGAGGCAGAGTCCCTGGTTGAGGGTTGAGGTGGTTTTTCCTCTGGAAGCCCTATATTGATTGTGATTGATGTGTTTGATGAGATCCCATATTCATGCTTGGAATATGGCATAGGGGTGATTAGCTAAAGAGAGACTTGGCTCAGCCAATCTATGGTTGGGTGGAATGTGGAAGTCCCATCTCTGGTTGGGTTTTACATTAAGTAATGAAGAGCTAATTCCTCTGATATTTAGTATGCAAATGTACTTTTTTTGTATGGATTTTATTGCTATTGTATCCTTTATATTTCTATTATTATTATGATGGTTATAAGCATGTATTTTATCAATGATGATGTATGGATATATCTATTTTTTTACTTGTAAATGAATACACAATGTATATATGAACAAATATAGTATATTGTATTAGACGATGTAGCGGATAAATGCTTCTTAGCTATTCTCAGATAATTAAGAGACCCCCATGTTTAAATATGTTCTTTATACCCGTAGATGAAATGTTTGTGACATGTTTGATTAAATGCCTGCCATGGATAGGAGGGGTCCAAATGAGTTCCTAATGATGTGATTGCTTCCTTATCTTTGCTTTAATGTTATTTATCATATCCTAGAGTTTCATAAAATTTTGGGCAGTGAACTGGGCTCTGCGGCCAAAACGGTGGCACAAATCCCAGAGTTGCAGGTACATAACTAACCAAACCGTGCCTTAGCCGCTACCTTGCCTTGGCATCCCCACGGTTAAGGCTCAAATTTGTCAAAAAGTCAATCTCCTTTAGGGTTCAGAAGCCTAGAAGGTTGGTAAAGGGCACAAATACCATATTTGCATGCACATAACTAACCAAACCAGTCCCTGACCACTACCCTACCTTGGCATGCCCATGGATATAGGATTTTAGCTTCTACCTTGCCATTTCATGCCCACGAATAAGGGTCAAATTTGTCAAACAATCAGTCTCCCTCAGTGTTTAGGGGCCTGGAAGGTTGGGTTACCTCCTGAGGATGTTTTTGTTGTTGTGTAAGGTGTGCTTGTCATGTTTCCGTCGGTTCCAATACCTAATTAAGGTCATATATGAGGTTGAATCTCATATTAGTATCCTTTCATCGAATGTTTACTTCGGTTGGATGGTTACTTGGGTAGATGTGGGAAGGGATTGTTATACCTACAAGGAGAGTTCATATAAACCATTTAATATACTGCGTCGATAATTTAAACCAAAAATAATATGTGGTTGAATAGGGTTAGAATTAGTCATCCATTAATTTGAACTAGTTTAACACCCGAAAACGACGCAAAAAGAATTTTAGTGCTCAAATTGTCCCCACATATGAACGACTGGAATACGCATTCACCCTCTCTAGGTGCTATAGGCTGACCTCCTGTGCACCACAGGGGGTAACCTTGACAATAATTATATAATATCCAATAGATAAATACAATAAGTTAGGATGTATATTATTTCTTTGTTGCAGCAGTTTATGGCATTAACATAAGTGAGAAGGATAGGTATATCCAAAGCAGATCTCAGAAAACTGCAGTCCAGATTATTGGGTGTGTGTTATATTCTTTCCACAACTAGTTGCAGGCAAGAAGCGGGGGGTAAGAGGGGGGCGACCAACTCCCCTACACATTCACCGGGCATAGCAGGGGGGTGGTAGCCCCCTTTTCGGGAAATTTATTTTGGACCCTATATTATGTGGGCGGATTACCTATGGTTTTTTTCATGGGTTTTCACATGGCTTTGGGCATGATGGATTTCTTCCCATGGTATTTTATAGATCCAGTCAAGGGAACTATGGTTATTTTCTAATATAGGGTTAATGGATTGGGGTTTATGAATGTTTCTACATGTATATATATGTGGTGTAACATTGAAAGGAATATAATGAAAAATAAAGTTGGTAGTCTCGATTTTTGGATCCAGGGGAAAATATTTGTGTATGTATGTTTTATGTTTTATGCTCTTGTTGTTGTTTTATTTTATATTTTAAGAGTTCGTTTGCAGATAATTTATGTATATGATTAAAACCTACATTTGGTATCATAGATTTTTTGGTTTCAAGGGGATGCCTTTGCTGCTGAGGGGTTCTGTTCGGGCCTATTATAGACCCTGTTTAGTGGGAGATCTGCGGTATTGATTCTTGCAGTGAAAGAAGATCGCGATTAGTGGAAAGATAAATATCGAGAAATTTAATGGTTAAAGTTTTGAGTTTTGGAAGCTCAAGATGGAGGAACTATTCGTGGATAAATATTAGTGGATCACAGTAGATCTGGGTACTAAACCAACAACAATGTCAGATGAAGACTGGGTGAAGTTCGGTTGGAAGGAGAGGAGCACAATACTATTGTGTATCATAGATTCAATATTGTTGAATGTATTTGGGGAAGCTACGACGAAGGATTTGTGGGACAAGTTAGGGACTTTGTGCCAATCTAAGTCTTTAGTAAATAAATTGTTCGTACCGAAAAATTTGTATAACTTGAGGATGAAGGATGGAGACACGGTGATAGAGCATCTGAACGCCCTCAATAATATGGTAAGTTAGTTTTCATATGTTTATATTAAAATCTCATATGAATATAATTGCATCGATTTGATATGTTCTCTACCAGATTCATGGGATAGTTTGGTTGTTGCAATAGGTAGCAATACAAATACCTTGAATTTTGATGAAATTGTCTTAGCCTTGCCGTCGGAGGAAATGAGACGGAAAAATATGTATGGCCAAAATGGAGATGCCTTTTTTGTGCAAGGACGGTCCCAAAATAGAAAAAAAATAAGTTCTCAAGTAAGAGATCTAAATCTGAGAGAGAGATCTACATCTCCAGGAAAGCCTGTAAAGGTGTGAAATGTGAAAAGGAAGGGCACTTTAAAAAGGACTGTAGATATAAGGCTCCCGGGAAAGGAAAGGGATCTGATTATGCTCCTTCTGGAGAGGTGAAAACCACCTTAGATGAATGTGGAGATGTGTATCTGGCTTCTTCTTCAAATATACATGTAGATCATGAGGCATGGTTGATTGAATCAGGTGCATCCTTTCACTTCAATCCCCATAGGGAGTTGTTCTGTGAGTATGAGAAGTATGAAAGTGGTGATTTCTTCTTAGGGGATGATAGGAAGGACATAATCGTCAAGTCAAGTTGAATTTGGAATGTGGAAGGATTATAACACTTATTGGTGTTCTGTGTATTCCTTCATTGGGTAGAAATATGAATTTTGTAAGCAAGATGGATGATGCAGGTGCAAAAACGTTGTTCGAGAAAGATACCTGCAATATGGTTCGAGGAGCACTAGTATTGATTCAGGGAGTTCGCATTGGAATTCTATACAAGCTTCTAGGGAGCACTGTTTTTGATGGGTGCAACAACTCTGTGGTTCTTGAAAGTGGAGAAGAAAGCCTAGTAGTCGTTGGAGAAAAGACCATGCTATGGAATCAAAGGCTTGGAAATATTGGAGAGAATTTCTCTCTGGATTTCGATTTCTATGAACATTGTGTATATGGGAATCAAAATTGGGTGAGTTTCCCTTCTGGTGCTAAGAGGGCGAACAAGATATTAGAGCTTGTGCACAATGATGTGTTTGGACCTGTGTCGGTTCCATCACTGGGTAAATCTGTGTACTATGTGTCATTTATAGATGACTTCTCAAGGAACACATGGATATATTTCCTGAGGAAGAAATATGAAGTCTTTGACATATTTAAAGAATTTAAGGCTCTGGTGGAAAACCAGAGAGATAAGAAGATAAATGTTCCGAGGACAGATAATGGAGGAGAATTCTGCAAGAATGAATTTGAAGAGTTCTGTAAGAAGTGTGGTATAGCACGAAAGAAGACTACTCCATACACACCTCAAAAAAATTGAGTTGTAGAAATAATGAACAGGATGTTGATGGAAAAGGCAAGATGCATGCTCAGTGGTATCGGGTTAGGATAGGAATTCTAGGAAGAGGCAGTGGAGGTTGCATGCTACCAGGTTAACAGACCACCTTCATTAGCATTGGAGGATAATATTCCACAAGAGGTATGGATTGGTAAGAAACCCTCTCTTTCACATTTGACCGTATTTTGTTGTGATGCATATGTACATGTTCCAAAGGATAAAAGAACCAAATTGGATAATAAATCTGAAAGGTGCATATTTATTAGGTATAAGGATGGTTTAAAAGGTTATAAGCTTTGGAACCCAGAAACAAGGAAGGTTGTGTCCAATCGAGATGTGGTGTTTAGAGAGGTGAAAGATGTTGTTAAACATGAATTCCTACCAAAGGAACCCAAGAAGATAGAGTTTGAGCTAAAGGTGGAAGAATCAGACTCTACAATAGAACAAGATTTAGAAGAGGAAGAGCCAAAAAATCTAGTTGTGAGAAGATTAGTTTGAGAAAGAAGGCAACCTGAAAGGTATAGTCCATCTACTTTATTTTAAAATTTTTCTTTATATATCACTGATGATGATCCTAGAATTGTCAATGAGGCAGTGAATTCAAAGGATGGAAAACTATGGAAGGAGGCCATAGTTGATGAAATGACATCCTTGCAAAAAATGAGGCATGGGATCTGCTGGAGTTTCCAGTTGGAAGGAAACCCATTGGAAGAAAATGGGTATTTAAGAAGATGAATGCAGAAGGAAAGGTGGATAAATACAAATATCGGTTGGTAGCAAAAGGTTATTCCTAGGTTTCGGGAATTTATTTTGTTTATATTTTTTCTCCTGTTGCCAAGATAACTTCTATTAGATTACTATTATATGTTGCTACTAAATTTTATTTTGAGGTAGAAATGACGTGAAGACAACATTTCTTCACAGGGATCTGGAAGAGGAGATCTACATGAAGAAACTTGAAGGATTTGCAGTGAAGGGTAAGAAAGAAATGGTATGCAGGTGTTGGTGTCCGAGTGTGAATGAAATATTCCACCCTTTTCCACATTAATTTATTAATTTGGGTGTGCAAATTATTTCAAGGTAACATACAAGGTATATGCAGGAGAAATGGCATAATCTGATATTGATCACAGATTCAACAATTAAAACAACCAAAGCTATTGTAACAAGAATTAAAGATAAATTGCAGAATTATAAAAGCATTCACAACAATTGAAGAAATATACCAGAACAACAGTTAGAATAATCAAACAGAAGTGCGAAAGTAACAAAATGAAATAACATAGCACCTGATCAAAAGAGTGGGCCCAACTCTCTGACTAGGGCTGTGGTAAACTCACAACTTAAAGATGGAACATAAAATAACTTGCATTCAATTAATTAAAATTTCTTCTGTTACAAAATTGGTCTCTTGCACGCCAACCCCCGATTCACAGACCTGAGACCCTTCTTATACAATTGTTCAAGAAATCCCAGTCTTCCCCATCTGATAACTAATACCTACAAATGTAAAATTGTTTCAACGACCAAATTGGTTGCCGAGAGAAAACTAAGAAAGGTCTGAAATAGATCTGGGGTAGGTTTGGATTTGTTGTGCTATTACAACATATCGAAATAATGTTGAAAATTTGGAGTTGCTTCCGTAACCTTGCAGATGCGACCTTTTTACTACTGGATCTGCGGAAATAACAGAATTAATACTTGGGTAGGTAAAATCTCCATGCCCATTACTTCATTAATCAAACATTCCATATAAGACGGTGAAAAGGGGTTTACCTCGTGTGTTTAGAACAATTAATGATACAAAGATATAGAAGAGTGGGTGAAAATAGAAGAGAAAAGTATGCAGATTTGGTACCCAACATCTCCCCCCAACTGGTCTATCTGCATGTCCTCATGTAGCTCGTCGTCTTCTATGATTTAGGTTGGACTGGCTGTGGCTGGCATGAAGCTAAGCGAGGTCATACTCTCCATCCATCTTTGTTCTAGGGGGTTTATATCCCTCTGTCAGAACAATATCCTTCCAACAATATTTGTTGACATTGTATGCGTGATTATACTATTCTGCTGGCAACCAAATGAGGGGGAACTGAAACCTCAGTCCCATCCACTAAACCCCACAAGGTTGAATACATACTACAAAACGTGGCACTCTTTCTAATGCTTGTGCAAAAGTGGGGGATCCAAAAGGTTCTCGATTTCTGACCGCTGAAGATGACGACATCCACCTCCTTTGACAAATGTTAAGAGCTTCATCTTGAAAAATTACTATCTGCTTAATACAAAGGTCAGCACACCATTTCTGGGTTGCCAGCATGTGTTACTTATGTCCCTCAATCTGTAAAAAGGTAAAGTTCTTATTATAAATATTTGTTGCCTTGCCATGCTCTCTCCTTATCATCAGTGGCCTTGTAACTTGATTTTCTTCAAATGTATCATAGGCCTTCCTGCATTTAACCTAGTTGATAGTGTAGGAGGTTAAGGCTCTCAAGTGAATATCCCCCACAAATGGAACAAGATTTAAGGCTTGATCATGCTTCAGGAAATAACCATGCATGTAAAGTTCGTACATTAAGTGTTGGCTCACGATATCATGAATTTTCAAAATACAAAGGAACTATATATACTTTCCAGGCAGAAGAAAAGGAACTACTTATGAAGGAATAAAGCATAACTATGGGCAGGAGGTCTACAGGCCATTACCTGTTGTGCCAAGGTAAACATCTTCTCCTTATCTGCTTTCAGCAATTGCACTTGTTCTTCTAAATAATCCATCTTACCCCGCTGTTTCTCCTATCTCTGATGTGCTCTATCTAATTGGTCTATATATCGAGTAATAATCCCGACAGTTTGCTCTCGAACCCTCCTTGTCTCCTTCTTCTATTCGTTCGTAGTAGATTTCCATTTTTGAATTTCAGAAGCCAGGAAGAATTCCCGGGTTTCAAACAAATGTTCAATCAGACCAGTCTGTGTAGCGGTAGAGGAAACCTCAATCTTAGGTTTTATTACCTTCCATTTATATATTTTTACCTTTTTATTCAACCAATATACTTTCTTCCTCAGCTTTCGAACTTCCTTCTTCAACCGCATGGTCTCTTTAAACAGAAGTTGATAATTTTTCTTGAGAGTTAGTCGCCTGCTTTCACATTGTTCTACCCACTCTTGCTTAACAATGAATTCATCTCCCAGCCCTGCATCAGGTTCAGAAGGCGGTGAAATGCTATTAATGGAATCAACACGATTTTCTGTTAGGTATTCCTTACTCGGTTCCCTTTCTTCAGGAGCATTCTCCTTTTATTTCTTCCTTTGCTCAGGAAATTCCGTCACCTGGTCATAAATTTTGTTGTCCATTCTCTGCTCTGGTGTTTCCATAGAATCCCATTTTTCTTTTTGGGCTTATGGATGCTCTTGATGAGAGTCTGCAACCAATGAAACGATATTGGTCACATCTTTCCTTGAATCAACAAACTTCAATACTGGTGGGACAAATATTTCCTTTATCAATCATTGGGGAGAATGAAACCCCCTTGCTCCTCTGGAAATTATGGACTAAAAAGGAGAATGGAGAGTATCTTTTAACTGATTTGTGTCTTCATCGCCTTCATTTCTCACTTGAGCCAAGCCTCCTTCATGCATTGCTTCTTCGTTTGGGGTTGACACTGGTTCTTATGGAACAATGTCGACCTCGAGGGTCGTTCCTTCCCTATCTTCCTGTCCATCATGAATTTCTTCTTCATTTGTGGTCGAAACTGGTTCTTGTGGAGCAGTGTTGACCTCGAGGGCCATTCTTTCTCTGTCTCCCTGTCCTTCGTGTATTGCTTCTTATTTTACAGTCGACACTGGTTCTTGTGGAGAAATTTTGACTTCAAAGGTCACTCATTCTCAATCTTCCTATCCTAATTGAATCGGGGATGGTTCTTGTGTAACACCCATACCTATTTCAATTTCCATGTCCGTTTGGGCAGGTGATGTCGTTTCTTGAGTAACAACGTCACTCACCAACCCTCTAGCTAGTGTTCCTTCTCCATGTGCTTCATTAATGAAAGTTGATGACTGTAGGACAATCTCAACTTCATCCCTTATATCCATGATTCCTTCGTTAATAGGTTCCACATGTGAGGATGGTTCTTGTGTAGCATCCTCGACTGTATTGCCAATTGTTTCCTCCATTTCCATTTCTTCCGGTTCTTCTTGCTCTATCTCCATTTCCTCCAAATATTCCTCTTTTGTTGAATTGTCAGAAGGTGTTGGTTCTTCCTCCATTTCCTCTAACTCTTCTTCTTCTGTTGAATCCACCAGAGGTATTGGTTCTTCCTCCATTCTCTCTGTCTCTTCCTCTTCTGCTAAGTCAGCCGAAGGTTCTGGTTCTTCCTCCCTAGCAGCGATAGCAACTACTACCTCTTCTTCTATTAATTCACAGAGTTCTGCCTAGGAAACCTGAAATCGAGCTATTGCATGCATAACCAATAAAAGAACTAGTCCGTGATTGGAAAGGACTGCTAGCACCTGGCACGAACGCCGAGGGGACTGTGCCATGTGCTGAAGTTGTTTCAATGAAAAGTAAGGTATGTTTAAAGAATGAACCCGTGCCTACAGGAATCGAAGGTGAGCCAGAATTTTGAAATGATACTTGAACATAGTTGTAGACCGTCCTTCATAGGTTATGTATTTCATCATGAAGCCTGCTACCTCATTCCATGGATACGGTCTAGATTTACAGTCGTACCCTCTCCCATATTGAACAACGCTTTCTCCTGCTTGTAGAATAGTTCAGGAAATTCTGGCAGGGGAATTCTCCGAGAAAACCACTGTTGACCTTGCTGTCTTAGCCCACTAACTTCTACGATGGATTCTTCTGTGATAGGAATTTCTATTCCTCTGACCTGAGAGCAATTCCCTTCCAAATTTTGTGCAAAATATATCGTGATTCCCTTGTCAAATCCCTGCAATATATTAAAATAGATATCCCATCCTGCATTAACAAAAACTTGCCACACATCTGCATTTCTACGGACCAAGATTGTATCTTCAGGTTCATGTTGCAGAGCTAGTCCGCCCATATTTTTCTAAATATAACAACAATTTGGATGTAGCATACCATTGGAAAGGGTGAGAACTACCAAATTTGGCAAAAACAACATGGTGAAAAATAAGGTGAAATAACAGTAAATATAGCGGGTGATTTCTCGGGAAACGAAGAAAATCATGGAAAATTATGGTAAGTGCGATGGATTAGATAGTAATTATTTCGCATGAATTGGAAAGGACTGATCAGTTGACAACATGTGCATGTTGCTAATCCCAATACATATTAGTGATTATACAAAATATGGTAGGATCATGGAGCGTACCAATAGCACGAGGTTTTAATAATGACTTTGGAATAATCATTGGTATGGTTTAATTGCACCATCGTTTAGTTATGAAGGCACCCCCCAACTTAAAAATGGCCGTCCATGACATCAATGTCTTATAAATGGAATATTTAATTAAATCCATAAGATTCAAATGGAGACGTACGTAGTGACCTACCTGAGGGAAGTGACAATTGGCAAAATAACTATGCAGTAATGATGTGGACAGAGTAACAACATCAAAGAGTAGTAGCATTCGAAGTAACAACATCATGAAGTAGCAACATCCGGAGTAACAACATCATGAGTAGTAGCATCCGGAGTAACAACATCATAGAGTAGCAGCATCCAGAGTAACAAAATCACAAGTAGCAACATCCGGAGTAACAACATCATGGAGTAGCAACATCTGGAGTAACAATATCACAGAGTATCAACATCCAAGGAGTAACAACATCACGAGTAGCAACATCCAGAGTAATAGCATAACGAGTAGTAGCATCCAGGGTAACAACATCATGGAGTAGCAGCATCCAAGGAGTAATAGCATCATGAGTAGCAGCATCCGGAGTAACATCATAACGAGTAGCAACATTCAGAGTAACAACATAACGAGTAGCAACATCCTGAGTAGTAGCATCACGGAGTAGCAGCATCTAAGGAGTAACAACATCACGAGTAGCAACATCCAAGGATTAACAACATCACAAGTAGCAAAATCTAAGGAGTAACAACATCACGAGTAGTAGCATCCAAGGAGTAACATCATCACAAGTATCAGCATCCAAGGAGTAACAACAACCAAGGAGTAGCAACATCCAATATTTAGGAAATTTCCAGCTCGGCAACATTGCTCCTCAGTACTAATTCCTAAAAAAAGAAAACAAATAAATAGTAACAGTGCTTATTATTATTTTATAAGGATGCAGAGGAAGAATTCTCTGCACTGATATCCTTCATACCATATTTCTCGGAGAGATGTTTAATGAAATCATCCTTAGAGGCTGGATGGTGGTACAGTCTCAGGCGATGTCCATTTGCTATGAAAGAAGCACGTGTATCATAAATTGTGATTAGTCTGACTGTTCCATTATCAAATACAACATCCACCTCGTAAGGTACCATCCAACGAGTGCAAAGCTTTCCTTTAAAATCCTTAAAATGGGAGTCATAAAGTAATGCCCAATCTCCTCTATCAAACACCTTGTTTTTGATAAACTTATCGTGCCATTTCATCCTCTGTTGCTTAATAGAAGTAGTCCTCTAGACAACCATTGAACTAATTTTATCCATTTCATTAAGCTGAGCTAGCCGGTTTTTTTGGGCATCTGACAGGTCCAAACCTACTTCGAGAGCTGTTCTAAGCGTACTAATTTCAAATTCCATTGGAAACAATGAAGATTTCCCATAAACTAACTCAAATGGTGAAAACCCAGTTGTGTTCCGCCATGTTGTTCTGTATGCCTATAGAGCTTCAGGCAACTTTTGAGCCCAATCCCGATGACTGTATGCCACATTTTTTGTCAAGATATTTTCCAATACCTTGTTTGTTCTTTCCACTTGTCCATTCACCTGGAGGTGGTATGGAGATGTCACCTTGTTCTTGACCCCATATTTCTGCATAAGCCTCACTATCATGTGTGATGTGAATTGTGATACTCCATCTGAAACAATTTCCCTTGGAGTACCGTAACGAGAAAAAGTCTCTTAAAATAGAAAATCTCAAACCACTTGTTCTGTTGCTTCTACCCACTTAGTCACATATTCAGTGAAGACCAAAATGTGAACCTTTTGCTGGGAAGGTGGGTTAAAGGGCCCAACAAAATCAATAGCCCACTTATCAAAAGGTTTGAGGACTACCTGGGGTTGTAAATACATTTCATCGGATCGACCAGGTTGCCCCATGCGCTGGAAAATATCACACCTTCAGACATAATTTTGTGCATCCTGAAAGATAGAAGGCCAGTAATATCCCATCTGTAACACCTTATGGCTTGTTCTTTTGTCTGCAAACTGCCCTCCACAAGGGCCATCATGGGAAGCCTTCAACACTTCATAGATATCATCCTCAGATACACCGCGCTAAACCTGCTTATCGGCTCCTGTATGAAAAAGGTATCCTGCCATCCAGGAATATCGGGCACTATGATGAATAATTTTTCGCTGTTCCTTGTATGAAAAATGATGGGGCACCTTCCCTGTAACAAGATAGTTAGCAATAACTGCATACCATAGAGTATTAGTAGAAATTTAAAAAATATGCTCATCCTGATAACTATCTTCTATGGGTGTGCCTTATCATTATTATGCATTCTAGATAGAAAATCAGCAACTACGTTATCTTTCCTCGATTTATCTACTATTGTGATATCGAATTCTTGAAGCAATAGCAACCATCTTGTAATGCGACCATGAGTGATAGGTTTATTCATCAAATACATTATTTCTACATGATCAATATGTATGAAAGTAGGATACTCAGTGATATAGTGTCGGAATTGGTTGATAGCATAGATGACAACCATGAATTCTTTTTTCAGTCACCGTGTAATTTAACTCAGCAGGAGTTAAATTCTTGCTGACGTAGTAAACTGCATAAGGTGTCTTGTCTACATGCTGTCCTAAAACTACTCCTATTGGTGTTTGAGAGGCATCAACATGTATATGAAATGGTAATTCCCAATTAGGTCCATGAAGGATCAGAGTTTCACAAACCAATCCCTTGATCTTCACAAAAGCTGCTTCATAGTCCTATGTCCAAAAATATTATGCATCTTTTGTTAGCAATTGAAAAAGTGGATGTGCTATTTTAGAAAATTTTTCTATGAAATGTCTATAATAACCAACGAAACCAATAAAACTACGTACTTGTGTGGGTGTCTTAGGTACGGGAAAGTGTAGTATTACCTCTACCTTGGCCGGATCAACTTGAACTCCATCAGCTGCGAGCAAATGTTCCAATACTATTCCTTCTTCCCTCATCATTTGAAATTTAATTGTACTGAGAGAAACATGGGCCTGTTTTCATCTTTCGAGTACCTTTTCCAAATTTTCCAATCCTTCTTCAAATGAATTCCCATATGGAGTAAAATCATCCATTTATATTTCAACACTGTCATCAACTAAATCAGAAAAAAATCCCAAGATTGCCCTCTGAAATGTTGCAGGCGCATTACACAAACCAAATGGGAGAACTCTATATGAAAAGGTCCCCCATGGGCATGTAAAGGTTGTTTTATCTTGATCTTTCGAGGCTATTTGGATTTGATTATACCTGCTAAACCTGTCTAGGATGGACAAAAACTTATTCCCAACTACGGTATCCAGGACTTGGTCAATGATTGGCAAGGGGAAATGGTATTTTTGAGTTGCCTTGTTTAGTTCCCTATATTCCATGCAAATCCGCCACTTACCATTCTTTTTGGGAACGATAACCAGCGGAGACAGCCATTGGTTGTCTGAGATGGGGTAAATAAAACCTACATCCAACAATTTATGAAGTTCGTCCTTGAAAATTTTCTTTAGAGTGGGATTCATTCTCGGTGGGGTTGCCTCACAAGACGAAAATCTTCCTTAATGTAAATATGATGAGTACATAAACTAGTAGGAATCCCTTCATGTTGGTATAATCATAGGCGAAGCTTCCTGATGGTTTTGAAGGACTTTCAGAAGTTGTTTTGTCTGGGATTCTGATAGATTCGGGTTGATGTTGAGTGTCTTTCATGGTTCTATTTCAATTGGAATACTATCATGGGATGAATTTCAAGGGATATCCTAAATTTCATCTTCTGGTTCAATATTTTCCTGCGTTTCACATGGCGGACTCTAATATTTGATGGGTTGAATCAGAAATAGAACAGTGATCATTAATAAAAGTGTTAATGGTATCATCCTCAGTTTCTGTTTTGAATTGAAGGGCTGCCCAATGGTAAGGATCAGTCTAATTTCTTCATTTTCAGGTTTAGATTCTTCAATTCGTAGAGGTTTTCACTTGGCTACTAATTTCTCTAATGGGCTCGGTTCCACAGGAGGATAGAGAGTGAGGTTCTTTGTAACCATCCCGTTTGATATAATCATATGTCCAGATCGACACCAGATATAGGCATCTGCAGTTGCAAGCCAAGGTCTTCCTAGAATCAAGGGATGGCCACCATCTAGGGATTGCGTTTGTAATACAAGGAGGTCCATAGGATAGTGCCATGAGTCCACCGAAATAGTAACGTCTCCCAACTTCCTTAATGGTTTAATTGTAGACCTATCTGCAAATTCCAAGACAGTAGGGGTTGGCTTAATGTTTCTAAGACCTAATGCATTCACTTTTTTGGAGGTAATAATATTTATGGAAACACCCAAATCTACCAGTACATTTGAGATTTCAACCCCATTAATTTGTACTATTAGAATTGGGTTCCCTGGGTCTCAATATTTTACAAGCATGGTTTTTCCCAGGATGACGTCAGATAGTCTATCCATCACGTGGATGGTTAATGGATCCTTTGATTTATTCCTAGGTTTCTTAGAGAAATATTCTTTGAGAATTTTTGCATCTATAGGTACATCCCTCATAGCTTTGAGTAGGGGTATTTTAACAAAGAGATTTTGTAATTCTCCTAAAAAGTCGAACTCTGCTTGAGGGCTCTGTTTATTTAGGGTCAATCTTTCAGGATGTAGAAATTTTAATACAATTATGTATTGCTTGGATTCTCCTGATCTAACAATTATATGCCACTGTTAAATATAGAATCCTTCTACTTAAATATTTGTGGAAATCACCAATTGCAAACACATGAAGAAAGATCAATCACACATAACACAAATGTTTTTACTAGGAAAGCATAAATCTAAAAACCCCACTATCATATATTATGTATATATCATGGCTCATGAAACAATCTCATACAAAACTATAATCCAAGAGCTCTCAGTACAATATACAATCGTCTCATAGTGTCATATGAAAATTGGCATAATCATGCACCAATTTACTGCCTCCTCATAGCCTGCATCCAGTACGCAATCCCTGCTGATCAAAATCCCTGAATGAATTCGATCTTGCCTTGCCTTGACTACGCAATCCTCATTGGAATCTCCAATGTGTGTTTGGTTGCAAGTGTGCACCCACTAATGTCACAATTGATAGTCAAACTCTCCCTTTCACCTATCTCTCAACTAGGTCTCCACTGGATCTGGCATGCATGTAGTTAACAGTAGTAAATCTTCAGTTTCATGTGAGATCACTCCATGTGAATTAATTTAATATTTAATTCCCTAATCTCTCACTAGTGTATCTTTAGTTACAACTAGTTACAACTAGCACAACTGAGTTTAACTCTATTAACTGAGTTAAACTACTTTACAACTCACATAACTACGCATCCAACTCTGTTACAACTTTGTTTCACTCAGTTACAACAAATTCCGCTTGCATGTCCCACCAACCAACCTTAGAAATCATAATTCCTTCAGTCAACTGGTTTTCACATCAGTTAACTGAAATCAAGTGCTTCAAGAGAATATATTATTATTTATTGTCTAATTATTATTAAGAGATAATAATAATTGACAAGCATTCTATTTTTAGACATGCGATCTACGAACAAACTTCACACATGCATTCCAAAAATAGAACTCCATCCATAAATAGAATTTGCTCAACCATCTATAAATAGACTCCTGCTATAAATAGAATTTGCTCACCATTCTAAAAATAGACATACACCTAAAAATATCCTATGGGCCCCACCTAGTGTAGGTGCTTTATTTTCACTAGGATCATCATCTTGTCAAATCTCAACACTCCCTCTCAACAAGAAAGGGATTATCCTTCACCCCGATCCTATCTCTATGGTATTCGAATTTTCTCTTGGTGAGTGCCTTCGTCAAAATATTTGCATCCTGATCTTCCATAGGAATGTACTGAAGCAACATGATCTTCTGCTGCACACAATCTCTGATATGATGATACCAGATATCTATATGCTTAGATCTATCATGAAACACAAGATTAATCGAGATTTTAATGCAACTCTGATTATCACATTGAATCACTGTAGGATCTAAATGAGAACCAAAAAAAACGACCATGATCTTCCTCATCCATATAGCCTTACATGCAACTTGACTTGCTGCCATGTATTCCGCTTCTGTTGAACTAAGTGCCATGGATCGCTGTTTCCTGCTGTACCAAGAAAAAATTGTAGATCCGATACTAAATTCCCCTCCCAATGTGCTCTTTCTGTCCGTTGGGCTGCTTGCCCAATCTACATTCTTGAAGCCAAGAAAACTCACCTCATCTGTCTATCTGTACCATAAGCCATACTCAGATGTGCCCCTGAGATATCTTAGGACATGCTTGGTCGCCTTCCAAAAGAGCTTGGTAGGCTTAACCATTGCTTGAATAAGTTGGTTCACCGCATAGCATATGCTCGGTCTTGTATTTAATAAATACATTAGAGAACCCACTAAATATCAATAGGTAGTAGCATCCACTACCTCTCCATATGTAGCATCCTCTTTCCTCTAGTTTCCTGGAAGAGGAGTATCCATGGGGTTGAAGCCCTCCATGTGAAACTTACCGTATCTCCCTTGCATACTTGCCTTGAGACACAAAAATTTCACCTTCTCGCTGCCATATTTCCAATCCAAGGAAATAGTGAAGGAGGCCCATATCCTTCATCTCAAACTCCTTTTCAAGGTTCTCCTTGCATGAGTGTATTAGCTGCTCATCACCAGTCAGTATTAAATAATCAACATAAAGAACAATTATTAAAAGCTTACCCTCCACCACAATTTGGTATAGGTTTTCATCTGCCTCAATCTTGGTGAAGCCAAGTCTGGTGAAATAGCTGTCGATTTGAGTGTACCAAGCAAAGGGTGCTTGCTTCAGCCCATACAACACTCTTTTGAGTCTGCACACACGTGAGTCACTACTAAATATCTCAAATCCTTCAGGCTACTCAATGTACAATTCTTCCTCAATGATCCCATTAAGGAACACAGTCTTCACATCCATTTGATGAATGTGCCAACCCATCTTCACTGATAGAGCAAGGATGGTCCTTATGGAATAATACCGTGCCATAGGTGCAAATTTTTCTTCATAATCAATCCCCTCGATTTGTGAGAAGCCTCGGGCCACAAATATGGCCTTGTAATTCTCAACACTCCCATTAGCAGCTTTCTTTACATTGTAGATCCATCTTGAACCTACCACTAATTTATCAACTAGCCTTGGAACAATTTACCAAGCACTGTTTTTGACAATGGAGTCATACTCCTCCACCATTGCATCTACCCATGTGGGCTCCTGCACTACTTCCTGAAAGGAAGTTGGCTCAGTCACAATACATTTTCTCATGAGAGCCATGTATCCAGTGAATCAGTCAGGAGACTATCTCTATTTGCGTTGTGAAGTAGGGACTCCTACATTCTGTGCTGCATCAAGCTTCATCCTCTCAGCTTCTGTGGTACACCTTCTGCCAGTTTTGATGTTTGGCTCTGTGTGAGTGGAATCCTCCACTCCATGAACCTCCTCCTATGGCTGATCCACATCTAGAGACTCATATTTGGGATGAAAAAGTTCCTCCTCTGCATGTAAGTCTAGCTCCCTCTCAAGCGACAACTTCATGGCTTTCTCCTCATTGAATTTTATATCTCGTCACACCACATTCATTCGATTGTTTGGAAAATACACACGATAATTATGGGGTATTTCTGTGCACCCCACAAATATCCCAACTTCAGCAGTCAGCTCCAGCTTCTTCTTGGCGTTCTTGGTCACATGCACATAAACAGATGAGCCAAAAATATTAAAGTGAGTAACATCTGGTTTCTTACTAGTAAAAGCTTCTTCAGGTGTACTCATGCCAAGTACTCTATGAGGACAACAATTTTTCACATAAATCGCAGTGTTGCATGCATTTTCCAACAAGTGCATTGGTAGGCCCTGATCATGTAGCATAGCTCGTGCAACACCCACGATTTTTCTGTTATTCCTCTCCTCGACCCCATTTTGCTGTGGGTTATGAGGCGCTATGAGTTCTCTTCGAATTCCTTATTTTCTACAGAAGTCTTTGAATTCGTTCGAGATGTATTCTCCACCATTACCGCTCCGCAGAGTCTTCACTTACTTCCCCGACTCTTTCTCAGCCAATGCCTTAAACTTATAGAAATTTAAGAATGTTTGATCCTTCTTCTGCATGAAGAAGATCCAACATCTACGAGAAAATTCATCAACAAAAATAACATAATACCTGTGTTTTGCTATTGAAGCAACTGATAATGGTCCACACACGTCTGTGTGAAATATTTCAAGGATCACTGAAGCATGGTTCTCATTTTCATAAAAGGTGGACTTTACAAACTTACCCATAGTACATCCCTTGCACTTATCTAACTACACAAGTGTACCCTTGGGAAGTCCAGTAGAAATCTGTTGCAAAATTTTCAGGGTGCCATGGTGAAGATGGCCCAATTGCCTGTGCCATAATTCACCTTCATCCCGGCTCACCACTTATTCTTCTTTTCCCACCATTGCAGTGCAACCATCTAACTCCAGCTTGTAGATATTATTGACTCGAACCCCTATCCTCTTGGTTTGACCCGTTGTTTTATGTTGCAGGAAAACTTTTCCATCGTTGAAAACAATGTCATAACCTCTATCCTCCAGCATCGCGACTGAGACCAAGTTTTTCTTCAGGCCTGGAACATGCATAAAATATTTCAATTGAAATGGTTTACCCGAATCCCTCTCAAAGGTAATGGTACCAATGCTGGTCGCACTGTATCGTCCATCGTCACCCATCTCTATATGCATATGGAGATCTTTCTCCTCCAAGTCATTGAAAAGCTCCTTATCTCCCGTCATGTGGACGGAAGCACCACTATGAATATACCACACCGATCCCATTGTGCTTGAAACCAAGCATGCGATCAAAGAGAAATCAAGTTAAAATTACAAGGCAAGGGCCTCACCAGCTGCAACTCCAACAACCTTCTTTTTCTTCCTTTTCTGTGGGCAGTTAGTGGCAAGATGCCCATGTTCGTGACAGTGAAAACACTTCACCTTGGAGAAATATAGCTTCTTGCCTTTAGCCTCAGATTTTGAATGGGATTTCTTCCCCTTCCCTTTTATTTCCTTGGCATCCAAAGCACAATCCTCTTCATCATCATGCTTTGATGAAGATCCATCTCTGGTGTTCAGCCTAAACTCCTCCTACACTATATTTGACCACAGTTGTTCCCAATCCGACATTTTTTCCCGTCTGTTGACAGAGTCTTGATAAATGTGCCAAATCTTAGGAAGTCCCAAGAGAGGCAAACTCACCAAATCATCATTAGCAACCGTGATTCCCACACTCCCCATTTCATCCTAACATTGGACAAAATTTTTGAGATACTTAGGAATATTGTCGCCCTTCTCCATTTTGACCTTTCTGAGTTTATCCTTCAACGCCAATTTCCTATGGTCGCTGCTGCTTTGGAAAATATCTGTCAAAACCTTCCACATTGCAAATGGAGTGGCTTTCCCATAAAGGCTTGAGACAATATGATCTTGCACACCTTCCAACAAAATCCTTCTCGTCTTCACTACTTTCTTTTCCCAAGCATCAAGTAATGCAACATCTGTCGAAGTAGGCTTAGGAACATCACTGTCGATGAATTCCTTCAAGCCATTATCTTCAAGCACCACCTCCATCCTATCCTTCCATGCAATGTAGTTCGGGCTGCCCTCGAGTGCATACTCTAGCAGAAAACAATTGAAAGCCATTTCGATGTTTGTTCAACTATTGCACCAAGAAATTCTTGCAGCAAATTCAAATGGTTTCCACCAACAAACTCAACTACTACTTCAATATTGCAATTTTCTTAGTTTTGATACCATATAGAAATTTTAAAACAACTATGTATTTCCTAGATTCTCCTGATCTAAAAATTATATGCCACTTGTAAATACATAATCCTTCTCCTTAAATCTTTGCGAAAATTTAATCGCTAATTGCAAACACATGAAGAAAGATCAATCACACATAACACATATGTTTTTACTGGGAAAGCAAAAAGCTAAAAACCCCACTATCATATATTATGTATATATCATGGATCATGAAACAATATTATACAAAAATCTAATCCAAGAGCTCTCAATAATATATACAATCGTCTCACAGTGTCATACGAAAATTGGCATAATCATACACCAATTTACTGCCTCCTGACATCTTGCCTCCACTATGCAATATGTTGATCACAATCCCTGAATGAATTTGATATTGCCTTGCCTTAACTGCACAATCCTCATTGGCATCTCCAATGTGTATTTGGTTGCAAGTGTGCACCCACAAATGTCACAACTGATAGTCAAACTGTCCCTTTCACCTATCTCTCAACTGGGTCTCCATTGGATCTGACATGCATGTAGTTAACAATAGTAAATATTTAGTTTCATATGAGATCACACCAGTGAATTAATTTAATATTTAATTCATTGATCTCTCACTAGTATATCTTTAGTTACAACTAGCACAACTGAGTTTAACTCACTTAACTGAGTTAAACTACTTTACAACTCACATAACTACACATCCAACTTTGTTACAACTTTGTATCACTCAGATACAACGAAGTCCACTTGCATGTCCCACCAATCAACCTTATAACTCATAATTACTTCAGCCAACTGGTTTGCCACATCAGTTAATTGAAATCAAGTGCTTCAAGAGAATAGATTATTATTTATTGTCTAATTATTATTAAGAGATAATAATAATCAACATGCATTCTATTTTTAGACATGCGATCTACGAACATACTTCGCACATGCATTCCCAAAATAGAACTCCATCCATAAATAGAATTTTCTCAACCATCTATTAATAGAATCTTTCTATAAATAGATTTTTCTCACCATTCTAAAAATAGACATACAACTAAAATTAGCCTGTGGGCCCCACCTGGTGTAGGTGCTTAATTTTCACTAGGATCTTCATCTTGTTGAATCTCAACACAGGATATGGCAGATTAATTGTATGATCCTAGTTAATAATAGGTTAGGGAGGTGTTTGGTTTATAATGTTTTGGTCTGGTTTATCCCCAATTGTTTTTGGTTCTGGTTTTGTAACTTGATTGTTAATTTTTTCTATGATAATAGGTGAATTTGGAGCATTCACTACCAGCCCAAATCGTAATTTTATCTCATTGAGTACTGTGGTGGAAATGCTATATGATGGAAGGCTAAGAGTGTTAGCTTGTTGGATCCATTTATTATTAGGATTAGGGTTGGGTTGGATAGGAAGTTGAGGTCGAAGGGATGGATTACCTGGAGGTACATTGGAAGGAAAATGAAGTTGCTTTTGAGGCATGAATTGGGAAAACTGTCCAGTAGGAGATGGTCCACGCCAGTTCTGAGCCCACAAAGGGTTCAAACTAGTCTAAGGAACCCATTATTTCCAGGGTGGATATCGATATTGAGACCATATTGGTGAAAAAGGTACAGGCTGGGGACCCATATGAAATTATTAAAATACCGAGACAGATCCTGAGGCATACCTGGATTCATAATTGGTGGTCGAGGCTGCCATGGATTTTTCAGTCCCATGAAGTACAATTGATCTACCATGCTCTCTTCACTTGCTCCTTGAAAAACTACCTTCAAACCTCGCAATCAAGGGCACACACTGGTAGCATGGTTCTATTCGCAAATTGCACAGGCTTCAATTGTGTTCAATGGGAATTATTTCAGTGGATGCTTCTTTCTGCATTGTGGGAATAATATCACCATAGTCTCTTCCAAATTCATTTGTTTATGTTTTTATTGCAAAGTATCCATTTGGGTAGATAGTGTAATTAGGATATCAGTCCTCAAATTATCTAGTAGATTTCTGATTTCTACCTTTGTGACCCCTCCACCAGAAGTTTTTGATGACCGAATCCCTTGCCCATTTATTGCAGCTCCTCGTGAACACTAAATGCACAACCGACAGATAGTATCGAAGTCTTCCTTTGAGACGTCCCCTTTTCCTACTATGTTCAAAATTTGCAGAGAATATTCCCTAAGTGCTCGGAGAAGGATAATCTTCATAATATCTTTATCTAGGTCACTATGGCCTGACCTCTGTAGTATGTATTTAAACCATTCCACACAATCTTCCATATTCTCATCTTCTTTCTACGCAAAATTAAAAATCTCCTCCTTGATGTCACGGGATTTACAATAATCCTGGTATTTCTCCAAAAAGGTTTCCTTCATTGCATCCCATGAGGAGATAGTATTTCCCCCTAATCCCATGAACCATCGCAGAGATATTCCCTTTAAAGTAACAAGAAATATCTTTAATTTCTGAGCATCAGTGATATAATAGTACCCTCGACAGACAATATGAAATTAAAAAAGGAATGTATCAGGGTCCTCAGAGGAAAGCTCATGAAAATTAGGCAGGGCTGTTAAAGGGATGGCCTTCATTGGTGCATCACCTATAATGTTTCCAATTGGGAAAGAAATGGAAGAGCTTGTACGTGCCATAAATATCTTCCAATACTCACCCATGATTTCGACTAGTTCTGCAACTGATAATTGGGGTGATTCAATTGCAGGAGGTTTCACAACACTCCCTTGATCTCATGGTGACATAAGCTCCTTCAGGAGTTCTTCTTCCCAATTGGAATTGCTTAATTCCTCTGACCCTTTGCTCGCAGTTTCTTCACCTTCTGTCGAAAATAGGGGTATTTCTTCTACTGATGCTTTATTTACTTCTTCTTCTACTGTTGAAAGAATTTCCTTCGATACCATGGATGGCATTGGCTGCTCAATCGACTGCCCCTCGGACTTCGTCTAAACCGTTACCCTGATAGCAGCTCGAGAAGATGCTTTTCATTCAGCCTTTGCGATGATCTCTTGGATATATGTATACCTTCCCAGATCCATTCCTTTCTTTAGGGGTCTTCCTCTGCCCCTCTTATTTTAATCTTTGTTCATGCAATTAGTAGGAAGAAATCATTAAAATAACAAAAGTGCTCAGGACCTGGAGCAGGACAAATAGTTTCCTCCCCAGAATGAGAGATTGGATTCAAGAAGAAAACCAAACAAACTAAGAAATTAAAAGTTCAGGACTTGAAGTAGGGAAATCAAATACCCTCCCCAGGACGAGAAATTGGCCCCTAAGAAAATAATAAAAAGGCAAGAAAGAGAAATACTACATTCAGGACTTAGAGTAGGGAAAAAAATTCCCTCCCTAAGACGAGAGATTGATTCTAAAATAAAAATAAAAAAGCAAAAAATCAGAACACTACACTCAAGACTTAGAGTAGGGTAACAAATTCCCTCCCTAAGACGAGAGATTGATCCTTGGATCAATTAGAGACAGTGTTGTTGCACTTTGTTAGCCTTCCCCGGAAACGACACCAAAAGGTTGGTGTCTGAGTGTGAATGAACTATTCCACCCTTTTCCACATTAATTTATCAATCCAAGTGCATACATTATTTCAAGGTAACACGCAAGGTATATGCAGGAGAAATGGAACAATCTGATATTGATCACAGATTCAACAATTAAAACAACCAAAAATACTATAACAACAATTAAAGATAAATTGCAAAATTATAAAATAATTCACATCAATTTGAGAAATACACCGTAACAACAGTTATAATAATAATAAAAAAGTGCGAAAGTAACAAAAGGAAATAATGCAGCACCTGATCAGAAGAGTGGGCCCAACTCTCTGACCAGGGCTGCGGTAAACTCACAACTTAAAGATGGAACAAAAAAATAACTTGCATTCAATTAATTAGAAGTTCTTATGTTACAAAATTGGTCTTTTGCACGCAAACCCCTGATTCATAGACCTGAGACCCTTCTTATACAAATTTTTGAGAAACCCCCTGTTGTCCCCATCTGACAACTAATACCTACAAATATACAATTGTTACAATGACCAAAATAGTTGCTGAGAGAAAACCAAGAAAGGTCTGAAATAGATCTCGGGTAGGTTTGGATCTGTTGTGCTGTTACAGCATATCAAAATAACACTGACAATTTGGAGTTGCTTCTGTAACTTTGCAAATGTGACCTTTTTACTGCCAGATCTGTGGAAATAATAGAATTAGTACTTGCGTAGGTAAAATCTCCATGACCATTACTTCTGTTAGGGTCCTATAATATAGGATTCATAATTTTGAATTGACTTTGATATTCTTGTAAATATCTACATACCTTGATTTCTGCAAGTTGTTTTCCCATATTTTGAAAAAAAATGAAAAATAATAAAAAAGCCAAAAAGAGGGTAAAAAGTCCTAAAAGAAAAATCAAAAGACTTAGAAAAATATAGCCCCAAAAGAAAAAAGAAATAAGAACTGAAAGTGAGCAAGTCCAAATGCCACTACTTTTACTTTTTACTGCAAGAATAATTATTATGTGCAGAGTGTCAATAAATTCCATAATCCATGATCAGTTAAACAGTTTAATCTTAACTTTTCATGTTTCAATTTCATGTTTTAGATAGTGAATAAAGATTTATGAAACAGTTTAAACTTGAGAAATCAGTAGATAGGTAGAGAATAATGAGGAGCTCAATAGTTTAATCTAAGCCCTCGGATGAAATAAGGAAGATCTAGATAGCTTTATGCTTTGAAAGAAAAATGTTTTAAGGTTGCAAGTCTAAATGCACCTACATAATGAAGAAAAAAATGTTAGAAATAAAGTTGGGTAGGTAGAAAGCAGTGGAGAAATCATGTAAATAAGACATCATCGGGAAAAATCACTAATTTCCCCTCCCCTATAGGCATTCAGTATTCTAAACTTTCAGTCAAAAAGGCTTAGAGAATTTCTCTGACTTTTGTTGGGACCGGACCCTAGGCTCGATGACTGATAAGTTAAAAATATCGAATTCCTACCTTAAACCTTCATTCATCACCATTTACCCTTCATTCATACATCAAAACCCCTTTTTCCTAAGTAAAGACACATTCTTAATTAGTAAAATTGAAACCCTAAAATAATTAATTTCATTCCCTTCAAAATCATTCATAAAAACCCTCAAAATACATTTATCCTAAGTATTAGTGAAGTAATATAAAAGATGAGCAATGCTTTATTTTTATACTTAGAGATAATAAGTGTTTTGTTTCCTTTTACTATCATTTTTTCATATTAATACCTAAATTATTCTATTAAATCCTTAACTACACCCTCCCGTATATATTAATACCCTTATATTAAAATTAACTCCAAAACCCATTATTTTAAGTTTAGACCGAAGTTAAATATCCCCATGTGTGTAATATATAATACCCCACCCAATTACCCATTGGTCTAAACCTATCCTTAAATAAATATCCCGCCCCATGTAGTTTAAACAAGTGTGTAGTGCATCTGATAAAACTATATAATATATAATAAACCTTCCCGCATATGTTTTTATTTGAAACATTTCATAAATGTTTTAAATTAAAAAATTGTATTCACCATATAACAATAAAACTTTCCCTTCCCCATCGTATAACCCAAGTTTTTGAATTAAACAAATGTCTATTTATAAAGTCAAAACCCATTGCGCACATATAATAAACCTCGGTCCCACCTATCATTCCAACGCAACTCCCAAACTAATCTGGACCATTCGCGTTCAACTCTCAGTTTCGATGGTTGACATCCAAAATCACGTGGAAAAGATGCGCGATCATCCAAACGCCAAAGCTGCACGAAATGGGTGGTTTCACACTTTTATCTCTCCTCCACGCGGAAAATTCCTACTGGATCGCATTCAATCCATCCCAAAGCACTTACCACTTATAACCAGTGCGATAACCGCCTATGGTTTTTTGCCTCATGCTCCAAACCGCCTCTACCCTGATATGACATGCATTCAATGCCGATACTGTTTTAAGTCTAAAACATTATAAAAAATTCATATTGCATGCAGTTGAACCCTTTTCTACATTATCTGTCCCATTTCAAAGCTTTTCCAACTCAAAAATCGAGCGCCATTACACCATTTTCACACTCAAAGAACCTAAAAATCAATGAAATTGTTCCCAAGAACACTGGAAGCTTCCAATCAACCTCCAGAAAACCTTCAATAACCATTAGAAAAGCTTGTTCGATGCCTCTGAAACCCTGTTTCAAGACCTAATACCTGCGAAAATAGGTATTCCTCAAGAAAGTAACCTTCTCATCATCAAAAAGAGCTATTTCTGTCAATATTGAACTATGTGAAGCCTATTTCTCTACAGAAAGACCTTAATTACCTTCAAAGAGTGTATTTGTTGTAGAAACCCTTTGAAAAATTCAGATTTTTTTAGCAATGCTTAGAATCCCCAATTGTTACACTCAATTACTCAGTGCCAACAAAGTTAAACCTCCAAAGTCAAAATTCATTTCACAGGTCTTCCCAATTCATCAAAGCCATTATCCCTTCTTGCAGACCTCTGTTTCATTAACAAATTCTTTGAATTTTGCAGGTCATTAGAAAAAGGAGAATTTGGATAAAATAATCTAAATACTAGTTAAAGATATGTTTTACTCCAATAATTTACAAGGAGATGAATTCAAAGGATTTTCCTTAAAATATTCCAGGCATCAGAGTTAAAGAGCAATCATCCTGTGAAAGATAAAAGAGAATTTTAATGTAAATATTAAAACAGGGCATTCATAATAGTCAGGGTAAAAGGAAGAACTCACAGTAAAGGTTAAAATTCAAAGTAAAGTAAGAACTCACAGTGACAGTGGAAATAGAACAATCAAAGAGCATCAAAGTTAAAGTGTATTAGATGAAAGTCAGAATAAGGGTTAAAAAAAAGTTATAGAGCAGTCAAGGTAAACAATAAAAGTAAAAATAGAGGCAGTAAATGATAAATAAAGATGAAAATAATTTCAACAACAATGAAGTTTATCCAAAGTGAAGGTAAAAACAATTAAAAGAACAGTAAGGTTAAAAGATGAAAACAAAGCAAGAAAGGACATTTTTGCAAAAAGTTCCTGTTTAAAGTCA